>CM022665.1:49079819-49218974 GCA_012295275.1 Chrysomallon squamiferum
AGACTGTAGCTGTATGTATATAGTGTATATGTATATGTATGTAAATGCATTTATATAGTGGCTTCATGTATGTCTGTTCATTCTCTGTAGACCACAAATTTATCTCTTACACCCACTGACTACAAAAAAAAAACATTAGTTTTTAGTGTGAATATTTTAATAATTGTCTTTTATGGAAGTTACAACAAATTTTGTTAATAACATTTGAACTGTTGAGGTGTATAGACACACACATACAATCCATGCACTTCACAGACCCACACCCACACCCACACACACCCCCCCCACGTAAAACCACTAAGATTATGATTTCTAATCTCTATTATTTTATTTCATATCTACTGTAAACTGAAGTGATAAATGTAATAGACTGTTGCAGCATTGTTGCTGTGTTTTGCTATTTTGGTACCACAAATCTGACAACCACATGTGTAAAAACAAAAACATATATATATATATATATAAATACATATACATTTATTTTTATTTTCACTGGCTGAAAATACATTGTAACTTTTATTTAATGGTCACTGCTGCTTGATTGTTATTGTTAAATGATTGGTTTTTAAAACAAATATATCTTGGACTGGGGTTTGTGCATTTCACACTGGTCTAGTAACATTTGTAATGTCTCTGTGTTACAGACCAAAAGCATTATCAGAAAACCAAATGTAAAATATTATGTTGTGAAACTGAACGAGAGGTTTTTTTTTTTTTTTTTTTTTTTTTTTTTTTTAATTTTTATTTACTATTATTTGACTAAGTATGTGTGAGAATTTATTTGAAAAAAAAATAGATTTACCAATTTTTGTTTATTTTATATGAATCTGTGATAAACTTGATAAATTACGCTTATTTAATATTAATACGATTAAACTACATAACACTGTTTTATAATTGACATTTTTATTTTTATTATGCATATATATTTTTTATACTGGATAAATTAATTGTCTATTGGTGCCTTATATATATTTTATTCAGGGAAAATATTTTTTATTTATTTATATTTTATTTATTATATATTTATTTATTATTATTATTTTTTTTTTTTTAGAACAAGGCAAATGTTGTTTTCAGTTTAATGATGAAAGTTAGGGCAACAAGGCAGGCATATTCTTCAGGAAGTATGTGTTAATAGTTTCCATAGTTTTTATTCAACATGGGTAGAGAATCATGTGAATTTATGGGAAGGGCATTGATGCAGAGTTTGTAGGGCTACCATTAGGCATGTGTTGCCATGACAACTGTTCAGATTTTGAGACACCAAAGAAGAGGACAGTCATGGCACTCATAGTAAAATTTGTACAATAAATTTCTTGCCAAACTAAATAAATAAATAAATAATCAAATAAATAAATAAATATGATACCAGAGGAGAATATACTTAAACTGAGAGGAGCCTTATTTTTTCAAGGTCATATACATGTATATCATATTCAGTAATAATTATATTTGTATGACAAGTAAAGAAGAAGATAATTTTAAATGTTGTGGCATATTGGAAAACACTTGTACGTATTCTGAGTTGTATTCGAAAGTGTGTGAAGTTTGGTTTGTGTGACAGTAATTCACTGACTGTGGTTCTAAATACATTTTCATATTTCCAAGTTATTATTATTTTGTTTTATTGGCTAATAATCTTTCCTAGCAATCAAGTATGATAATGTAAGCAGTGTTACAGTAATGTACTAGATCAACACTTAAAATGTAATTTTGTATGTGTGTTTGCATTTACTCAGTCTTGTGCATTCGTGTACACAGAACTGTTAATCATTTTTTTCAATGCAATTATTTTTATATGCGTGAAATCTCATATTTATTTGTTATAAAAACTTTGAAATAATTTTTGATAAGATTTTACATCATTTGATATGATTAGTCTCTTGTTCACAGAAATTTTCTATCTTTTAAAAACTTGCTGTTTTAATTTCCATTCTGGAGGAGTTGATTATAATTCTTAAAATGTTTTAAAATAGTATTTTTGATGCACGCATTGTGTGTGTGTGGCTGTGTGTGTGTGTGTGTTTGGCTGTGTGTGTGTGTGTGTTTGTGTGTGTGTGTGTGTGTGTGTGTGTGTGTGTATGTGTGTGTGTGTGACTTTGTTGTGTGTGTTCATCTCAGACAATTTAAATAATGCTAAGAACTAAGAAGATTTGAAAACAAATTATTTTTACAAAATGTATTTTTGAGACCTTTTTCCTCTTGTGTTAAGAAAATAGAAAATAAAACCACATATATATATATATATATAGATATATTTAAAATTACATTTTTAAAACAAAATAAGTTTTACTGCATAAGAACTATTCTCAAAATTATTATTATTATTATTATTATTATTTTAATTTTTAAAATTTTTAGTTTTTTTTAATTTAAAAAACAAATTCGGATTAACAAGGTAAAAAGACTGTGTGATTTCTAAGTTTATAACTGGTACTATCTAATTGCTCATTGATTTTTTGTTTTTAATAATTATTATACTTTTGAATCTGCTCAACACATCTATACCTTTAATCTGATATTCCTATTTGTTTTTCTGCGTAGATGTATATATTAATGTTTTGTCCACATGTGTATATATATATATATGTATATATATATATTGATAATATAAACTTGTAAAACTAATTTATTTGAATTCCCAAATCATTAAAATGTCTCAATATATATATAAAATATTTTATGTTTAAAAATTATTATTATTATTATTATTATTATTATTATTATTATTATTATTATTATTATTATTTCTGTGGTTGTTATTTATTTATTTATTATTTTTTTTATTTGCGTTGTTTGAAGACAGTGATAAACCAATACCTAAGTGTTCAGTATATTTTTACTTTTTTTTTTTTTAATTGTACAGAATGGCCACATGTACAAAAATCAAAAGAACAATTGATGACTTCATATAGTTTATATGTAAAAAGAAAGATTGGTGACTTGATACAGTTTATATGTAAAAAGATTGATTAGTGATATATACAGTTATTAGGTAAAAAAAAGAAAGATTGATGACTTAATACAGTTTATATGTAAAAAAAACAAAGATTGATGACTTCATACAGTTTATATGTAAAAAGAATGATTGGTGACAATACAGTTTATATGTAAAAAGAATGATTGGTGACTTAATACAGTTAATATGTAAAAAAAGAAAGATTGATGTCTTAATACAGTTTATATGTAAAAAGAACGAATGATGACTTAATACAGTTTATGTGTAAAAAACTAATGATGACTTAATACAGTGTTTATGTAAACTTTTACTCTTCTTTTAAAATCAAGTGTCTTCCTTTTTATCATTTATAAGTCATTATATGTCAAACATTTTCAATAGTGATGTTATGAAAGAGGAAACTTGCTAAATCATTCTGAAGCTAACAGCAACAGATTGTTTTTGTATGTTCACCTTCCCATGGAAAGGACAAAACATACCTGAAACAGCACGATCTATCCCAGAGAACATAGCTTTTTTTATTGTAAGTGGTGAATTAAGAATGTCAAAAATAAATAAATAAATAAATATAATTAACATAAACGCAGTACTAACAAAGATGTTGATGAGAATAGTTAAACCATTCAGACTGATGGATCTTAACATCATCTATCATTTCAATGAATGATTATAACCATTTTTATTTATTTATTTCTTTGTGGGTTCATAAACTTTTCGTATAATTATACCACAGTCTTCGATAATCGTTCACGTGTTACTTGTTGGAATGGGTAAAAACTACCAGTGTTGAGCACTGGAAGTGTTTTGTAATGAAATTGTGAGTTTCTAATCTGATGTGTTCTTGAGCAGATACACTTGTTATTACAATATTACGATTTTAAACGTCATCTTTTTTTTCTTTTTTTTTTTAATGTTGCTCCAAGAATTCATGCTTTTTGAGAACTTTTTAATGAATAAAGTTTACTTGTATTTAAATTAAGAGTTGCTGCTTTGTTTTCTTATTATTTACGTTTTATAATAATAATAATAATAATAATAATAATAATAATAATAATAATAAAATTATAAAACGCAGAATTATATTTCTATGTTACGAACTTTAAATACTTTAAACAGACGTGGTCGTATTACTATTAGTATTATACTAACTCGCTGTAGTAGTCGTTGTAGTCAAATTAGTAGCAGTAAAACTGGAAGTATGCAAAATAACGCTCGTAATACCTATGTAACTGTGATTACGTCACAGCTGGTATTTTGAATGAAACACAAATTCATTAATTCAGTGAGAAAAATAATAATCGTTATCGACCCCAACGAGACTCGAACTCGCAATCTTCTGATTCGAAGTCAGACGCCTTATCCATTAGGCCGCGAGGCCGCTGTTAGACTCTTTTAAACAGCCTGTTTTGAGATTAACAATAAAAATAATAATAATAATAACAAAAAACCAAAATAATAATAATAATAAAAAAATAAATAAAGGCATAAATAAATATAAAAAATAAATTACACAAATAAATGACCATGATTTGTCTTGGAGCAAGTCCAGTAAAGAAGAAATTTGAGGTTACACAGTTCAAGTTTCATGGCCCGCCATTAGATATACTACTACTTCTGACGAAAATGGCAGTTTTAGTTTTAACATTAAATCTGTTTTTAAATGTCTGCAGTAATGTTCACTTTGCACAAAACATAAATAGTGAGAAAAATATAAACAAAAATTGACCCCGACGAGACTCGAACTCGCAATCTTCTGATTCGAAGTCAGACGCCTTATCCATTAGGCCACGAGGCCGGTAATCAGGTAATTAATCTGAGACTTTATGAATAACAGTGAATCTTTTCCTTTCGTTATTTTTTTCACCTTTTCTTTGTTTCTTTAATTTAAAAAAAAAAAAAAAAAAAAAAAATTATTATTTTTTTTATTATTATTATTATTATTTTTATTATTAACTGGCGGATAGATTAATTTGCTCATTTGGAAACGCTGCTAATATCAGTCTTCGTTATTTTCACCATCAGCATCATCATGAACAACAACAACAACAGAAAGAGTATGTGTGTATTATTAAAAAAAAAAAATTGATAAATATAAAAATAAGTAAATAAAAATGCTTATCCCGTATGTTGAACAATAAGAATAAATAAATAATAATAATAATATTGACCCCGACGAGACTCGAACTCGCAATCTTCTGATTCGAAGTCAGACGCCTTATCCATTAGGCCACGAGGCCTCTGTTAGACCATTTCAAATGGCTTGTTTTAGATAATTGTAACATCTCGACTTCGCTGAATCGAAGCAGAAATGAATGTTTATATTCGAACACATTTGAACGCTGCCATTAAAAATACTTGATCTACGTCATTTTAGGGGTTGTGTCATCTACTTTATTTTTCATTTATTAATGATATTTTATTGTTATTATTGTTACTGTTACTGGTAGTTCTATTACATTATTAATTAATTAACTGTTTGAATGAATATTAAAGCTCTATTATGTTTAAAATGTAACTCTGTTTTATTTAATTATTTGTCTTATTATTTTTATTTTAAAGAAATAATTAAAGCAGGACACTGTTCATTGCATTAGAAGTGAGTATGTTTCTACAAGGCCCCGTGGCCCAATGGATAAGGCGTCTGACTTCGAATCAGAAGATTGCGAGTTCGAGTCTCGTCGGGGTCGATATTTTTTTTTTATTTTTTTTTATTTTATTTTATTTTTTAAAATATGTTTTCCTGTAATTTTTTTTATTCGTATTATTGTTTATTGTTACCTTGCAAGATCAAAATTATTGCTTAATTATTTATACGGGAACAATAATATAACTATCATTCAGTTTCACTTTTTAAAGGATTCATAAAAAGTCTTGCCGAGTTCAGTACAAAGCTGATCGTGGAAAATAAAGATGAAATTTTAATAATTAATTTACGTGAATGATTAAACTATACAAGCTCGATAAAATTCAACTTATTATTGTGAAAAATACTATCAAGATAAAGATATGTTCTAGAATGAACAAAATGATTCAAAAATATTTAAACTGCAATCTGATTTTTATTATTATTATTGTTGTTGTTGTTGTTGTTGTTGTTTTTATTATTACGTTATTAGTCGTGTGCTTCTTCTTATAGACTCCTTTAATGACAAATTGGAATGGGCAAACCAGTGCAGAGAAAATATTTAAATTTAATACTTTATTAAAGTAATTAATTCTAATTGACAAGAACTGTATTCTGTCTGTTAGTTACAGAACAATGAAAGGAAAAACAAAGTAAAGAAAAAAAAGAAGAAGAAAAAAAAGAAGAAGAAAAAACCGCATGAAGAAACAGCATTTTAATACTGACGTAGAAACACAGCGTTAGAATCACAGCTAATCTCAGACTTCGCACTTGCATCCGTCCACAGCAATAAATAATAAAACAAAATATTATAAAATACAATAAAATAAAAAAATAAAAATAAATAAATAAATAAATAAATAAATAAATAAATAAATAAATAAATATTACGTAAATACGTAAATAAATAATAAAATTAAAAAATAAAATAATAAAATAAAATAAAATAAAAATAAATAAAATATAATGAAAATTAAAATAAAATAAATAAATAATAAAATAAAATAATAAAATAAAGTAAAAATAAATAAATAAAATAAATAAATAAATAAAATGAAAAATAATAATAGAAAAAAAATAGAAAAAAGAAAAGAAAGATATATATATAAAAGAAAAAGAAAAAAAGAAAGAAAAGAAAAGTAAGATAAGTAAATAAATAATTTTTAATATAAAATCAAGACAAATTTCTTTCCTGAGCAAATGCAGTCTGGCAGAACTATGCTACAGTACAAGTGAAACAGAAAACACTGGGTAATACTGATAAATAAACTTAAATAAATTCCAAGTTACGTCAGGTCTGTCAGAACTATGCTACAGTACAAGTGAAACAGAAAACACTGGGTAATACTGATAAATAAACTTAAATAAATTCCAAGTTACGTCAGGTCTGTCAGAAGAAACTAGCTAATAAATAAAGGAACCACTATTTTGTATGAATTGTATAAATATCTCGTAACTCCCAGATCGTGAATGTAGTCATAAATGGAGTTGTGTCCCTTGTTTCATGTTTTAAATTATTTACAGTGATGTGTACGCGTGTGCATATATGTACACGTGTGTGTGTGTGTGTGTGTGTGTATGCGTCATTCCGAGGCATTATTGGTTGATACGGCTGAATGAATTAATGCTTAATACATCTGAATATCATTAATACGATTAATCTGATGAAAGTTAATATATAATGTGTGTGTGTGTGTGTGTGTGCGTGCGTTCAAGAAGTGAATATCATCACATATGAGAATATTTACAAAGATGAATGAATAATAAATGAATTAATAACAAACGTTCAGTAATAAATTAATTAAACATCAGAATATAGGTTTTAGTCCTAAACAGATTATTGTCGCTTCTGTACTAATACAGTCACCATAGCAACTGAGGTGAAATGAATACTGTAGTGTCAGCTCCTAATTGTTTATTTATTTATATTATCTAATTATTATTATTATTATTTACTTTTTTATATATTTATTTTATTTTATTTATTTATTTTTATTTTTTATTTTTTATTTATTTATTTATTTTTTGTATTTTGGGGTTTTTGGAAGATTTATTTATTTTTATTTGTTTATTTTTTATTTAATTATTTATTTTTTGTATTTTGGGGTTTTTGGAATATTTATTTATTTATTTACTTTTTTATATATCTGTTTATTTATTATTTTTTTTGTAACTGATTCACTATTATTTTCTTTCTTTTTCTTACATTCTTTCATTCTTATTACTTTCTTTTTCAACAGTGCAGTTAATTTCATCTGGAAAGATAACCTTCCCCACACAAACACATGTGCTGACGTCGCTTCTTTTCTAACTCTCTGGATTCGTTCCAAGGCAGACTGCAAAACTCAGTAATCCGTACAGAACTTCAGCAGAACTGCAGACGTAAAAATGAAAACGAGGACATTGTTGGAAACGACGTCTGCGCGGTTCACAATAGATGCGGATACAAAAGTTTCTGGTTCAACTGTGTATCCTATGTTAACGGGAACATCGCCAGTGGCGTTTTCGTTTGACAGCTTTTCATTGGCTGAGACGCATGATTCCTGACCAATCATTGTTAGCCTTTCTGACTGGAATTGCATCGACTGTTCGTAGAGCATTACCCCCAGCGTCCACTCTAAAAATAAACAAAATAAAATATTTACTAAATTCCGAGTCAGTTTGTGGAAACCAGGCTGCAAATAAGGGGGAACCATTATTTAAGGGTATGAAGTTTTTTTTAAACTTTTCGTAATTCCTGGTACGAGTATGGAGAACCGTGGCATAATTGGAGTTGTCTCCCTTGCCTCATCTCTAATATTTACAATGCCTAAATAAACAAACAAACAAACAAATAAATAAATAAATAAATAAATAAATAAATAAATAAAACAATTACAATAACGATGGTGTTGATGATAATGATGACTACTGATAAAAAATAAATAATAATAATACTAAAAATAAAAAAGAATTTTCACAGAAAACATGCAAACGCAACTCGTCCCTGTCACTGATAATAGTTTGAAAAAAAAAAAAAAAAAAAAAAAAAAAAAAAAGAAGAAAAAGAAGAAAAGATTAATTTGTTGAATGTAACAATGGCGATGATGACTCAAACATATTAGATCAAAATGACGATGGCGAAGACTTAATGTTGACGACATCTTTTTTTTTTTTTTTATGATGATTGTGGAAAATATCCATAATGTAATGATGATGATGATTACACGACGACGAAGACATAATAAAGCTGTCCTTCATACCAGTTCTTGTATCGTCTACTCTGTTGGTGACTATAAGGACGTTGTTGTCGTCGTTGACGCCGTACACCTCAGTCAGCAGCAGGGGAATGTACACCGACATGAAACATTCATCCGAGGCGTATTTCCGGTCAATGCCAGGTTGGAGTATGGCCCTCTCGAATGTCTGCAAGTAAATATTGTTGTTGTTATTATTATTATTATTATTATTGTTATTGTTAATATTATTATTATTATTATTGTTATTATTATTGTTATTATTATTATTATTATTATTATTATTGTTATTATTATTATTATTATTATTATTATTATTGTTATTGTTAATATTATTATTATTATTATTAATTGATTGATTGACTGATTTTCAGTGAAGTTAAAATTAACTTCGTTCTTAAACATTAGATGTACATCACCAAGTACGGCCTCGTGGCCTAATGGATAAGGCGTCTGACTTCGAATCAGAAGATTGCGAGTTCGAGTCTCGTCGGGGTCGAATAATTATTTTAAAATTTTAGAATAGTTGTTTGTTGAGGCACTGATGTTTATGATTTAATGTATTAAAATTGTATATTAACCGTTTCATAATGTCACTATGGTAACCTATAACAAATGTATAAACACTTGTCCGATTGTTTCTTCTTTTTACTTTTATTTCAAATAAAGATATTTGTACGTAGGCCTAAAATGCTACAGTATATATGTTTAGATATGTATGTGTATTTATGTGTGTATATATCTGTATATGTGTGCATATATGTTTGTATTTATGTATGTACGTATGTATGTATGTATGTATGAATGTTTGTATACCGTGTGTGTGTGTGTGTGTGTGTGTGTGTGTGTGTGTGTGTGTGTGTGTGTGTGTGTGTGTGTGTGTGTGTGTGTGTTTTGAATATATGACTCGGTGCAAACAATTGAAGCTATTTTTTATATGGCCTCGTGGCCTAATGGATAAGGCGTCTGACTTCGAATCAGAAGATTGCGAGTTCGAGTCTCGTCGGGGTCGAATTTTGTATTATTATAAAAATAATAATAAATTAAATATTATTATTATGATATCTGACAAGTTTCCATTACATTACAAATTTTTGAATTATTATTTTGAAACATTTACCTCATTACAATACTGACTGCTGATGTATCTAAGTTTAGAAATGTTTAAGATTCTATCCTCTTCTAGAACATTCAGGTTCTGAAGTGTGTAAACAAATCCTTGAGTTGCATAAAACGTCATGTTTCCAACTGGAGGCTGGTACACAGAACCCAGTGCGCATGGCTTCGGATGACACATGGAGTCCTCAGCCTTCCGCAGGAAGTGACGTATATGTTGAGCACATCTGCTCGAACTGCCGTTTCCTTGAAGCTGAAATGTTTTACCAGAGTCATCTTTGAAGGTTTGGGTGTCACCTGAAATGTGCAAAGAAATGATTTCAGTAATAAATTAAATTAATAAATAAATACATAAAAAAAAAAAAAAAAAAAAAAAAAAAAAAAAAAAAAAACTAAATGCAATGAAAATATTTTTATTAGAAAATTAAATGTGTATATGTATGTATGTGTGTGTATGTGTATGTATGTGCGTATTAACAGTGAGTGCATTAGAACTACAAGACTACATTAATGTTTACTGTGATATTTGAATCAGAAATGAGGGCTACATGGAGCATAATGTGTAAATAGGTTACAATTAAACAACAACAATAACAACAACAACAACAACAACAACAACAACAACAACAACAACAACAATAATAATAATAATAATAATCATAACGACAACAACAACAGCAGCAGCAGCAACAACAACACAACAATAATAATAATAATCTTCTCTGAACAGTTGACATAAACACGTCACCTAGAAACTCAACAGTTCCATCATCAGGGGAAAAACAGAGCAACAGAATCGTGGCAACGAGTTGATAAACGCATTTATTTATTTATTTATTTATTTATTTATTTATTTATTTGTGTTGTGTCTGCTTGTGAGAACGCCAGATCGTGAACGTTATTTAATTACAGTTTATTTTCGTAAAAGCAGACACGTTGATCCCCTACGCGGTTATCTCTCGCAGCGAACTGGCAGGCGCCCTCTATCGGAGAGTGGAACCACTACAAACGTCTCCTGTGACCACTTCAGCGTGCTGGTAGCAAGATTAGGAACTCATCAAGGGGAAAAAAAATAAAGTTTGTTTTGAAATAAACGAAAATAGCAAACTCGATAAAATAATGAGAAGGAACATTCCATGATGGCAGATAATCACGTGCGTCAGAGGATATCAGAAAATCGCAGCAGCCAATTCAGTTGATGTCCGCGGGGTGGGTGCGGGTGTAAACAGAACCCTCCCCCCCAACGAATAAAGTTTGAACCGGAATCTTAAACACTCCATGTTTGCAGCCGATGTGGTGAAGAAACAAAAGGAAATCATCTTAAGTAAGAATATTAACTGGTAACTGGTAATGAAAAGGTGTCCGTATTAGACCGAGCTATAACGTATTGTTGTGAAGTTTTTTTTTTTTTTTTTCTTTAATATTGTTATACAATTTATTTATTTATTTATTATTATTATTATTATTATTATTATTATTATTATTATTATTATTATTATTATTATTTGAATTCACTAGATATTTTATTTTATTAATTAATTAATTTATTTATTTACTTATTTTTTATTTATTTATTTTTTCGAATGTACATTATGTTAAAAATACTCTGACGTAAATAAATAAAACAATAAATAAATAAACAACAACAACAACAACAACAACAACAACAACAACAACAACAACAACAACAACAACAACAACAACAACAACAATAATAATAATAACAATAAAACAATAAATAAGTAAATAAATAAATTACTCGGAGATAAACAATTTCACGGCGCCACCTGCAGCAGCGACATCACACTCACCTTTCAGCATGCAGGGACTGAACACTACATCGGCCTCGTCACGTCCTCTGGTCAGCAGACTGTTCACCTTGCGGAGCATGTAGTCTGAGCCGTAGGTGAGGTAGCTGTGCACGTAGAGGTCAAACCTGCGCGCGACGAGGTGAACCTGGAACTCGCCGGCGTACAGGGGCACGCTGGGAACGAAGGCGATCTGAGTGGAACCCCCTCCCATCTCCAGCACCCCCGCTGACTGATTGGGTGCTCTGTAAAAGTTCAAAATGTTAACTTATTAAATTATGTTACTGAGTGGGTTTTTTAAAAAAAAAAAAAAAAAAAAAAGATGGACTGGTAGCGGACACTTTGATGTGATGTTTATCAATAACACAAATGTGTAATTAACGTTAGTTTGGTTTTGAAAATCATTGATTTCAAAACGGGTGGATTTTTTTTTTTAGAAAATTCATGATGCACTGAATGTGTGAAAATAAATACGAGTCATTCTCAAAATAATAATAATAATAATAATAATAATAATAATAATAATAATAATAATAATAATAATAATAATAATAATAATAATAATAATAATAATAATAAATAAATAAATACAAATTAAACAACAATACTTCTACTACTACTACTACTACTACTACTACTACTACTACTACTAATAATAATAATAATAATAAGAAGAAGAAGAAGAAGAAGAAGAAGAAGAAGAAGAAGAAAGAAAGAAAAGAAAGAAAGAAAGAAGAACAAGAAAGAAAAGGAAAGAAAATGAAGACACAGACTGTTTTGTAAAGACTGAAAAGCTGTGTTTAGACTCAGACTTACCTGACCGAGTCAAAGAAGCCAGTGAGCGAGTTGACGGATATCCACGCGTACACGCCCTCCTCCTCCCCCGACAGCACGCGCACGTGTTTGCGCGTGAACATGAAAGGGTTGGCCGTGGAGTTGTCCAGATAGTTTCTGATTTTGTTCATCAGTTCTAGCGCGATATCCGGGTCCAAAATACGAGCTCCTGAATTTAAAACAAACAAATACACAAACAAACAAACAAACAAACAAACAAACAAACAAACAAACAAACAAACAAACAAACAAACAAACAAACAAACACACAAACAAACAAACAAATAAATAAATAAATATATAAATAAATAAATAAATAAAGAAGAAGAAGCAAGAAAAGAAAAGAAAGAAAAATCGAACTAAGCTTTTTTTTTTTTTATTATTCTAACATTTAGAACCAACTTAAGTAATAATGACGGTTAGAAAATTAGAAGATCAATTCGAACATCTGACAGTAAACAAGTATAACAGCTGTAAACAAAGTGTAACTGTTGTAAACCAAAGTAACTATTGTAAACAAGTGTAACTTTGTAAACAAGTGTAACTATTGTAAACAAGTGTAACTACTGCAAACATACGTAACTACGGCAAAGAAGTGGTAGATATATAATTAGTATATACAGATAACTAGTGGGCAAGTGTAATTAGTTTAGATAAATAACTATTATAGACATAACTAGTGCAGATACATAACACGAGTAACTAAATTTAACACTGCAGACAATGTTATGTCGAGACATAAATTACGTTGACAAATATAATTAGTGTACATATATAGTGTAGAACAGCGTGACTTCTGTAGATATGTAACCAAGTGTAACGCGGTAGACAAATTAACGCAGTGACATAAATTACGTTGACAGATGTGTAGCTAATTATATAATGTAGAAAAGCGTAACTTATGTAGATATCTAACTAAATGTAACACAGTTGGCAAAATAATCCAGATGTAAATTACGTTGACAAATGTAGGTAGTGTAGATAGAGTGTTGACAAGCGTGACGTCTGTAGAGACTTAACTAAGTGTAACGCGGCAGACAACTAACGCAGATACATAAATTATGTTGACAAATGTAACTAGCACAGATATGTAACTAATCTACTCCAATTTTTTTCCCCACAGTTTCAGGGGTAAAGTAAACACAGCGAGAAAAAAATATCGATGAATTTTTAATTATTTTTTTTCGACAATGTACATTTAATTCCATGATTCTGTACGCAGTCCTCGCTAAAACAGTCTATTCACAGCGCGAGTCAGACTGTGTAACGTGAGACAGATAGTGTAACGTGAGACACATTCTGTAACGTGATCTGAGTACACGGAACTCACGTTAATTACGCTCTGTTTGAACAGTTCGCACACAGCACGTATTTCATGTTTATTAAATCCACTTGTTATTGCATGTCACACGCCAAACACAATTATCATTAGCCAGAAAGAAAAAAAAAAAAAAAAATGAAATATTGCTGCATTTGGTGTCGATAACGTTTCGCTCACGTTTTGTTTGGAAGCGGTGTCGTGTAAAGGAATAACAGCGTTTTTGTGTTGGACGAAACAAAATCAGTGATGTTTTACTTCGAAATCAATAACTTGCAGTGTAGTATTTTTTCAAATTTGACAAATATATATATTTTTTTAAAATGATAGGTTGTTGTGAAAACATATAATCAATAAGAGCATTAATAAAAAAAAAAAAAAAAAAAAAAAAAAATAATAATAAATAATAAAATAAATATCTTTAACATACAGGAAAATACCAACAAACAAACAAGAAAAAAAAAAAATGAATAAATGAATGAATGAATAAATAAATAAATAAAGAACCAAATAAATAAATAAATAAATAAATAAATAAATAAATAAATAAATAAATAAAAATACCAAATAAATAAATAAATAAAATACCAAATAAATAAATAAATATTAACAACTGCAGAAATCTAACGACAAAACAAAATTCATTAAAAATAATTAAATAAATAAAAATGTTTTTTTTTTTTTTTTTTTTTTACAAAACTCTCCATGCCTCACACAAAATCCCATATGCTGGAACACATATTCCACGTGTTTATTCTGAAAATATTAAGTATTTTTCTTTCTCTCTGTCTTTGCCGCTCTCTCTCTCTCTCACACACGTTTTTATGTTTGTGCTCTGTTTATTTTGAGAGAACAAGACGGTCACACTAAGTGGAGATGAACTGTAACAGGAATTTTAAAATGAGTTTACCATTGCTCCGCGTAACCAGTGAAATACGTCAAATATGATCAGTGATGTGTGTAGTTCAAACATGTACTTATGTAAAATATAACACATCGAAAAACACATTGAAAAAAAAATAATAATAATAATAATAATAATAATAATATTATTATTATTATTAATAATAATAATAATAATAATAATAATAATAATAATAATAATAAAAGTAATAACAATAATAATAATAATAATAATAATATTGTGTTGTTGTAGTTGTTCTTGTTGATGTTTTATTGCTTATAAAAGTCTAAAGTTTTTCATTTGCATATTCCACACATCACGAATACAACCAATACAACACGTCATCGTAACTGACAGCATCAACTGGTTCACACACTGAAATCAATATTTTTGTTATTTGCACAATGAAAGAGTAATACGTACCTGCGGTTGCCATGAGATACAAAGGCGTTGTCTTGGTAACATTGCGAGGGACAAGTTCTCTAACTCTGTTGATGACGTCAGACAGGTAATTTCGCAGTTGTTCCGGGTGCCGGACAAAGTAACCAATTCCTGGACGGAACTTGAGGTTGCTTCCCTGAATCAGTTCGATTCGCGGCAGTTTTGACAACGTCGCTGTCGCCCGCCATCGGTAAGCCTTGATTTTAGTGCCGCTGCTACCGGCGTCCAGCACGACGCCGTAGTGCACGTCAGACGACGACCGCGACAACGGCGGTGAAGCAGTAACGAGAACGCAGTGAATACACAGTACAACCCACGAGAAGCAGCCGCTCATGTTGAACATCTTGCTTTGTCAGTGACGACTGCGATAATCGCTAGAAAACACGACGACGACGACGACATCAACGTTGTAGCATCAGATGTCCTCTGCTGGGTTACAGTCGCAGACGGGAACGTCCAGAGAAAGAAAACACATTCCTAGCAGATTTCTGGTCGCTTTCCTCCATGGTCGACGTTCTCATTTGGTTTCACATACTTCTCCGATTTGTATCTGAAATAAAACAAAACACGTTCTGTTTTGAAAATGACTGCTTTTCTAATGCGTACAAGAAAAAAAAAATAATAATAATAAAAAATAAATAAATGTTTCAGAAATTCGGTTAGTTAACTTTCAAAGACTGGAAGGAAATCGGATACGGTAAACACGGCGACACAATAACCCACATATCAGCATCATAGCTGTTTTTAAAAAACACAAATTCCCACAGGATTAAAAAAATGGGTTCAGTAACAGACGTCGACCTCTTTGGACTTAATTTTGAAAATAATTTCCACACGGTCCACAGTTCGAGCAGATGTCGTTGGAATGTCGGCAACGGCTACGGCGATGACATCAGTTCTGAGAAGAGGTTTTTATGTGAGAGTTCTGGACTCGTCGTTGACGGAGTTACGTCTACACGTTGTTGTTGTTAGAGGTGTTGGTGCTTGTCATTCTTTGTGTACATCAGCAGTGGTTAATGCTCGTGTTATTAATTTTGTTAATAGCCTTGTTAATACATCGCCGCTCGAATTACGTAGATAGATCGTGCTGCCAAATATAGCGTAAGTTAAAACTGATAATTTCACATGTTAAATCATAATAATGCTGCTGCTGCTGATGATGATGATAAGCCAGTATACCGTTACGTGAGTAGGAGTGACTACTGAATCACTCAGAAATGGTGTATGTTTGACGTAACTAATTAACGGTCATTCTTAATTTATAGTGGTTAATACTGTAACAAGTATTTACTCATCGACAAAGACATCATGGTACAATGAATGAATAAATAAATAAATAAATAATATTATAATAGAAATAATAGAAATAAATCTACTACTAATAATACTACTATTACTACTACTACTATTATTATTACTATACCTACTACTCTTACTATTATTACTACTACTACTGCTTCAAGTATTATTGCCATTATTACTAGTACTACTACTATTACTGCTACTACTACTACTATTAATAATAATAATAATAATAATAATAATAATAATAATAAAACTCATGCTACAAAATAAAGTCAAGAGTTCAACATTCTGCTATATTCAGAGTGATAACAGATTTTACAAACACACACAACAACCTGACTGTTATATCGACAAATATCTCTCAAGTATTCTTTAATGTCATTATAATGACATTTCCGCGTGATTTTTCGCTTAAAGGATTTACACTCACAGATCCACACATGCACGCACGCACGCACGCACACACACACACAAATTTTAATAAAGAAAGAAATGAAAAAAGACTGGCGAAGGAAAAATTCCGGAGATGGAAAAAAAAAAAAAAAAAAAAAAAAAACGAAAACGAAAGAAAAATGGAACATTTATTCTGTATTACTATAAGTATTAGTCATGTATTCATATTAAATTTTTTGATAAGACAAATAAATAAATACTTTGCATAGAATTTATATAGATTATCAGCAACATCAAATACACCGCTTAAGAAGAAATGAATGAAACTGTAACATGAAAAATACCTTTTTTTTGTATTTTATTTTTAAAATACGCTAAACCCTAACTCTCGTACATTGAAACACACTGACTGTGTTTAACTCTACTACACTATAATACTGACTATACCTTAACTCGAGTACACTATAATACACTGACTATACCTTAAGTCGAGTACACTATAATACACTGACTATACCTTAACTCGAGTACACTATAATACACTGACTATACCTTAACTCGAGTACACTATAATACACTGACTATACCTTAACTCGAGTACACTATAATACACTGACTATACCTTAACTCGAGTACACTATAATACACTGACTATACCTTAACTCGAGTACACTATAATACACTGACTATACACTAACTCTGCTACACTATAATACACTGACTATACCTTAACTCGAGTACACAATAATACATTGACTATACACTAACTCTAAAACACTATAAATCACTGACTATTACTGACTTAATTAAAAGATAGAAATTCCACGATTGAAAGAGGAATGTGGAAGTAAAGTTATGTGTTTTCTAGACACGGTTGGAGTGTGTGAGTTCTGAGATAAAAAAGTAATGAACGCGGCTAATGAAACAGCAGTTTATGAGTTTTAACAGCATTATTAACAGTTATTACACGACGTGTCATAACAACATGTACTGCACCACGTACTGGGTTATAATGAATGTTTCACAATTATTGCATCACAGTAGACAACGCAGTGGTTAATTAACTTAATTCTGTATGGGTGGAGAGAGATTTTGTTTCCACATAATCTGCGTTTCGAGCAAGGCAAGTCAGCGAGTACAACAATAAAAACAACAACCCACTCATAAACTGTATGTACCTCAAAGTGCGTAGGCCGTTCCCCAAACTGTGTGTGCGTGTGCGTGTGTGCGTGTATCATACATCAAAATATGCTAGCACGCACATACACATGAATAATACTTATATAGTGCAGTTTGTCTGAATGAATGAACAGATGATTATGAATGAATAAAAATATGGAATGATTATGACCATGTTTTTTTTTCTTCTTCTTTTTTTCTGTTGTATGTTAACCGCCCAAAATAACACAGATTTAAGAGTGGTCAATACTGTGTGAATTGTGTATGAACTCTATAATTTTGTGTGAACTGTGTGAAAACTGTTTAACCTTTCATTCATAGCTCAAGCTGACACTAGCAGTTTGTCACTGGAAAAATAGATAATAGTTTGTAGATGCATCGAGTTGCAAAATCTACCTATACTGGAGTAACTCTGCTTTGTCAGCTTTTAAATATAGCTATCCTTTTCATATAGATACACAGGCCTAAAGTGCATACTTCAAAAACAGACTCACAGATAGATAGATAGATAGATAAATAGATAGAAGGCATAAATTAACAGAGAAATAGAGATAGATTAGAGAGAAGAGGGGACAGCTGAGAAAAACAGAGATATATAGAGAAAGAGAAACAAAAGAGAGAGAGAGAGAGAGAGAGAGAGAGAGAGAGAGAGAGAGAGAGAGAGAGAGAGAGAGAGAGAGAGAGAGAAATTTACAAAATCAAAATAACGCAAGCATATAAAAAGAAAAAGATTATAAATTTAACATCTTTGTTTACGAAACATGTTTGTGCTTTCCTTAATGCATCAATCGACAGTGATAAAAACATTTTTATCTTTCCTAAGAGAAACCTATAAACCAGATAAAACAGACATATTAACTAAAACTGACATGTTGTTTCAATAAATTATACACCATATTCCTATCTGCAGAATACTTACAGTGTGGAGATCAGAAGTCAGCATCCATCAACGGTTGTTGTTTTCTCTTTTTTAACAAATTAAATGTTTCACAGTTTGCAGCGCACTTTTGCTAAGCAGATGACGGAATGTACCGATAAGGAACGTAGCTGAACGAGTGAAGCCGTCGCGCGCGCGCGCTCTTTCCCTCTCTCCGTAAAACTCGGAACGTTTTACGAGAATGGATGCTGGGCAGACGTATAACTTCGTTAACATTGCGCGTTTATTGGATCTGGCGGCGCATTGGAACACAAGTAAACTAAGTTATGAAGTATAATGCGATACGACGGCCTCTCGGGACACGCCGGCAGATTAATGGCCATTTTTTTTCCAGCGGCGTTGTTGTTGATGCTCGCCGTTTGTTTTCCGTGTTGGAACAGAAATTGAACCCAGCTCGTCAAACAGCTGCCAGACTGAATGGCGGGAAGCGCGTGCACTGACACTGTCCCAGGTGACACGAAACTGTCAAAGCAGAACGAGTACAGTTAACTCAGAAATCAAATCACAGTTAAGTTATTAACTTGTGCACAGGGTGGAGATCATTATTATAAACGTATTATTAACAAACGAGGATATGTCTGTGTGTGTGTGTGTGTGTGTGTGTGTGTGTGTGTGTGTGAGCCTGTGTTTATGTTAACTCAGAAATCAAATCGCAGTTAAATTTATAAACTTCTACACAGAGTAGGGTTAGTTATACAAATGTATTATTTACAAAAGAGGATATATGCGTGAGTGCGTATGTGTGCGTGTAAGTGTGTTTGTGTATGTGTTTATGTATGTGTGTGTGTATAATTATATGAATATGTAAGTATGTATGAATGTATGCATTTATATGTGTGTATGTGGTATATGTGTGTATGTATGTGTACGTGTATGGGTATGTATGTATATATCAGATTACACAGAACAAATTCTAAGCAGTATAATAATTATATATTCTTGTATTAACTATTAAGCAAAATGAGCATGCAGAATAAAGCATTTCACTGGTTTTGACTTTGTTCGATATCTGCTTTAATTCAACACCACCACCACCACCACCACCACCCACCACCAACACCAACAACAACAATAATAACAATAACAGTAAAAAAAAAATAATAATTATAATAATTATAACAATAACCATAATCATACTCTTAATTCAACTTGTGGCCGGGGTTATCCTTGTTGTGCTGTTCTTAGGGCATCGGTTGAATTTAATCCCTCCTTCAACATTTACAAACATCCATACAGACAACTAATCTATTAAAATATACCCAGGGTACATCAGAAGTAGCTGTCACATTTATATATCATATTATACATTATATTTTGTTTTCGATTACAACTTGTATAAAACAAAGATAAGAATATAAGAAAGACAGGCAAGTAACCATTACATCTAATTAATTTATATTTTACATACACTAACGTACAAACAGACAGTAAGATAGGGTATCTAACTTGAGTTACAGAGAGAGAGAGAGAGAGAGAGAGAGAGAGAGAGAGAGAGAGAGAGAGAGAGAGAGAGAGAGAGAGAGAGAGAGAGTATGTTGACCAAATAACGAAATAAACTACAAGCATATTTTGTACAAAATAGTTTGATTATTATAACACACACAAAAAAAAAAACAGCATTAGCTGCTTATCGTAAATTATGGCGAGATTCCAATTACCTCTGTTAACAATAAGTGCAAGGCATGGCGGGATATCTTCGAAAACTAATATTTATTTTGACTGCCGGAGTGCAGGAATATGCCTATAAAACATGGCTGCTAATATGTGACGTGTTTGCTTAGAATAATTAGGTATGTTAGGGTATGTATATATTCAAATGTAATTAACAGATGTCTGTGTCTCCTAACTAAACACAACAAGCCAAGTTAGGTGTTTTCATTACGTGTAAAGTTATACGCTTGTTACGTCACTTTGCCGTGTGAATATTAACGATAATAGGTCAAATTATCACAGGTCAAATTGATTTTTCTTTTTAATTGTTTCGCTACGTATTATAAAGAACTATAAAATATTTTACTTTTTTTTTTTTTAGTGACGAACGAACGCACACATATGCACACACATACGTACAAATGCACACACTAACAAATATACACATACACACAAATATAGATATATAGAGACACTCATATAGATAGAAAGATAGACAGACAGATAGATACACATACACAGAGATGGAACTCAACACTATGAATGTGTACGTGTGTATGAGAGAGAGAGAGAGAGAGAGAGAGAGAGAGAGAGAGAGAGAGAGAGAGAGAGAGAGAGAGAGAGAGAGAGAGAGAGAGAGAGAGAGAGAGAGAGAGAGAGAGAGAGAGTTTACAATAAAACAACCTAAATATTAAATACGTGTTTATAATTAATGTTTGACTAAGAACATCTGAAATATTAAAAAAGAATACTTCTGTTTAATAAAATATATTAATACAAATAAATAAACAGAACCAACCTTCACAGAACTTTCTCCGCGTTGCTATGGGACACCGAGACCCAGGTTGGGATCTAGAATTTTCTTTTTCCCTCGACGTGAATCTTCAGTTTACGTCCTCAGAGATTTATCTGCATAAAAATAAATAAATAAATAAATAAATAATTGTTTTTATTTGTATTATGAATACAGAGATGTGAAGAAATAAATGTCAATAAGTCTCTTGGCGAATGTATGTGCTGAATATCATATCGTATTATATCATATATGTATCAGTATTGTCATATACTGTTTCATATATTATATGTCATATCCGTTTATTATATGTCGTATCATATCATATATCATATCACATCAAATATTATATTATATCGTATCGTATCCTATATCTGATCATGCATTATAAAGTCATAACGTATATCATACAGTATCATGTCATATCATGCTATGTCGTGTCGTGCTATGCTTATATTATATTAATGGCTTTATTTTCCGTAAAACAGAAAACAACGTCTTTTCTATACTGAAGGGAATTAGTTACGGTTTAAAACAAAATTTACTTACCGCGATATGAAGGGTAGAGCCAGCCTCGATTCTCTGCCCTTGAATCTGTTCCTGGTGATATGAACTCCGCGTTATTTCATACCATTTGTCCCAATACACGAATATTTACGTTTCTGTGTGGAATCTGCAAAGGCTAAGCAAACAGGCAGTAAAATGTTAACAGTGCAATAGATCGACTAATTGGAGAAGGGTAAATATTTTTGAAAGGAAACGACTCTGTGTTGTAAAACACAAATAAACACATTTATGTACCCTTCAGTGTGTGGGGTTAATTTAGCCGTGCAGAGAGAAAGAAATAAAAATGGAACACACGTGCGCTCTGTTTTTTTTTTTTTTTTTTTTTCTTTCTCATTTTTTATTATTATTATTATTATTATTATTATTATTATTATTATTAATTTATTATTATTATCAGTTTTGTTTTTATCTTGTTTTGATTTAATAATAAATCGTATGTAACGATGTGAAATTAAATTTAAAAAAAAATGTTTTCTACAAAAATGAATAAAATAAAATAAAATAAAATAAGAATTAATCAAACAAAACAACCATCAAAAGGAGATCTGTTCATATAAATCAAATAAATTAAAAAGTTAGGAATATATTAATATTAAATTTTTAATTAAGAAAAAATGTTTAACAAAAAGCAAATATTCGACCCCGACGAGACTCGAACTCGCAATCTTCTGATTCGAAGTCAGACGCCTTATCCATTAGGCCACGAGGCCGGTAACTGTTTAATTAAACTGCAAGTTCAAGAACAAAACTGATTCATTTTCTTTCTTTCTTTAATTGTTTTTTTTTGGTTTTTGGGTTATTGTTTTTTTTTTTTTTTTTCGTAACTGGCAGAAAGATCAAATTTCTTAATTTTGGCAATGTTGCCATTGTTATTGGTCTTCTTCTTCTTCTTAATAATAATAATAATAATAATAATAATAATAATAATAATAATAAAAAGAAGAACAAGAAGATAAAAATGATTATTATCTTTTTTTATATGATACTGATAATGATCATTATGATGATGATTATCATCATGAAATAATAAAAATGAGCAAAACATTTACAGCGTAGACTGAACAACAACAAAAAAAATATATATAATGTCTAATATTTTACTAATTTTAAAATTTCGCCAGTGTCTAATTCTCCGGTTCCTGCTAATGAACGCGCGAAGTGTGTTTCCGAGTCCCTGGTGAGTTGTTTCCTCTAGATTCTCCGCTGTTAACATTTATACTCTTAACAGTTAAACGATTTCAGTCCGCGGCAGACGACATCACAAGAGTAATGAGATTTAAAAGTTATACTTACGTAGAGTGTTCTTTTAACTTGTATTTTGCATCTCTGTTTCTGTTTACAGGCAGTGTGTTTCGTAAAAACATCGGTTCGCTTTGGAAACGATCCATTGTCTGTAACGTAATACTGACGTTTCAGTTAGTGGAGAAATATTTAAGAAGAAACAGTCATTTGGCACTGATAGGTCTGGCGAAGTTTCAGACAATAAAATCGTATTTAAAATGTGTTCCACACTGTTCAGATGAGGGGCGGATCCAAAATTCTTTTGTGGAAATTGTCAAAGTGGTTGATATTGCGTATGAAGTAATTTCAGGTTTTCTCACTGTTTCCGCTATTGTTGAAGTTATTCAGGACAAACGTCCAAATTTACCCAAAGAACAAATAATTAATGCTCTGGCTAGATTGGGAAATATATCAGTGGGTCACCAAAGTGAAATGAACCTCAAACCTGTCACGTGTATGCAGTCTATATACAAAAACAACAAATAAACATACACGTTTTATTTACAGAACTATGCAACAACAGACAACAACAAAATTAATAAAAAAAAAAAAATAAAAAAAATAAAATAAAATAAAATAAAATAAAAATAATTTTCATAAGGTTTTTACTGGGCTAAATTTAATGTTTGATTTTAATAATGAACTGAAATTTTTTGGGGAATGATAAACAACAAGTAACTTTTGAGACTCCATTTTATACAGCATTAAAAAAAAAAAAAGAGAAACAAAATGTGTTTTATACATTTTTATACATTTCTTTACTAATAATAGTTTGAATACCTGCTCAGACAGGCATCTCATTTCAAAAACAAGGCAAAACTGGCACATTTAATGAAAAAATATACAAAACATACAGATCTATATGTTTACATAGATTTACACATGCACATAAATTCACATAAACACAATCCAAAACATAATTATATCCCACAAAATAATCGTATTTACATGAACCGTATATGTTAACAAAATATACCAGTAGATTAATTAATTTCCATTAAAAGAAATCATAATAATAAAAAATTTAAAAACATTTAAATAATATTAATAATAAATAAATAAATAAAATGAGAATTAAAAAAATTAAAAAAAAAAAATCAATAATATTGTCAAGTTAATTAAAATTAACATAAAATTTAACACTGTGTCAACTTACAATTAACTGAAAATGCACATTATTAGTCTGAGTTTTCAATACGTCAAGATAGTTACTAAAGGGACGTAACTCTAATTTTAATGTCTGCCTTGAAAGTTGCCAATACTAATTTTCAGTAAATTTATATATATATATATATATATATAACAAAATAATATTAAAAAAGAACATTTATTCATCAACAACCCATCACCATAACAAATGTTATAAATTTATTTCTTATATCCTCAACAAAAAAAAAACAAAAAAAAAACACAACCCCCTCACAAAACAAACTTAGCCAGGATTTCCACATCTTTAATTAATAAAAAAATAAAAATAAAAAAATAAAAATAAAAAAACACCTAAAAGCCCTACTTTTTCTTCTTTAATGTTTATTTCAAAACAAATATATATTATTTACATCCATACCACATTTTGGTCGATTGCATAAATTACAGAAATACATAAAAAATACTGGCATCCAAATATTTGTTGAATTTGCAAATATTTAATATGTATAAATGTTTATAAAAATAATGTTTATATAAAATGAGGACAGTGATATTTACAAAACTATAATTAAAAACAACTAAATTTTTATACTGTGTGTAAAGCGTGTAATAATAGCACTGTTTCAAAACGAGGTAAACATTTCCAGGAATGTTTGTACAGTTACTTCCCTTTATTTCGTTCTTCATAAATTACGGTAATTAATAATAAGTTTTCAAATTATTATTATTATTTTTAACGTAAAACACTTTAGTATATATTTATAATAGGTGGGTTTTCTTTTTTAAATAAATAAAAATTATGTGTAAATAATTTTAAGTTTAAAATAATGAAGTCAGCCACTTTAAACAGGTCACATTTCTTCTCAACATTAACTAAATTTGTAATGTTATATTCCCCTATGTTTGTTTGACCATTATCATTGCACACCATACAGTGTGTCTGCTCAGCTCAGAAACTGAGTCAGATGTGGATTTCATACATTTAATACTAATAATTTTCAGAGAACAAAAAAAAAAAAAAAAAAAACAATTAAAGAATGTAATCGTAAATATTTTAAACATTGTCAATTTGTTTGTTCTTTTCAAATGATGCACACATTGGTGTAAACTGGAAAATCATTTTTACACTGTTTTGTTTAAATATGGCTGCGGGAATTCTATGTAAATATGCAGGGAAACAAAATCAAATAATAATAATAATAATAATAATAATAATATATATATATATATATATATATATATATATATAATTTAAGAATAAGTTTCTGTTTATATAGTATTATTTATGTGTGTGTGTGTGTGTGTGTGTGTGTGTGTGTGTGAACATTAAACATGTATTTAAATATTTGATGTTTACAAAACTTCTTTCATGTTAAAAAAAAAAGAAATAAGAGAAAAATTTAAAAAACAAAACCAAATACTTCTGTCACATATAAACTCCAAAAGTATTTCTTTTGGGGTGGGGGTGTTCATCACACCTACAAAATAGTCTTAATTAATATATATAATAATTATTATTACACATGTAGTCCTGAACAAATGTAAAGAAATTTTCAGAACTATGGCTTTAAAATCAGTTACGTTTTAGATTTGTTGTTTGTTATTAAAACATGTACAATCACGTGCAAAAATAACAATTGATGTAAGGCACAAACTGAGATTCAACTCTGAAACAAACACTACAACTCTCTAGATGGGGTTATGCCCCTTAATCTCACCCCCAATACCCTGATATTGCTACAATTATCAATTTTGTCATATTTGTACTGAATGCTGTGTTGTTTTGTGTATATATATATTTTTTTTCCTGAAATTATTATTCACCTCAGAGAAGTGGTAATATCAATATTCATTTTATTTTTTTTAATACATTAACCGAGACTTCAAAAAATATAAAAATTATTAAATATTTTAGAATTCTGGTGAGATGAGTGCATAATTTCAGACAAAACATTATCATCAAACACAACCTGACAATTCTTGTATCTGTTTTAAAATAATAATAAAAAAAAAAACCCTAAACAAACACATGTTCAGATTTAACCAACTAAAAAAATATTTTTAAAAGAGAAACTTTTTTTTTGTTTATACGTTTGTGAGTCAATGTTGTTATATAACAAAAACAAAAGTAAATGTAATTGTACAAAACACAGAATCTGAAAGATAAAGTGAGGCATCAGCCCTGTGTGGCTTGTAGACAAAGGTTGTTTATTTTTTTGTTGTTGTTGTTGTTTTTGTTACTGATTGTCAGATTTGTTTGTTGTGAGCACCAAGCTGCAAAATGTCTCAGCAGTTCTGAGTTAACACGACTCGAAGAATGAGCGAGTCTCGCATATCATTTTGAATGCCTGAAAATAAATAAATAAATAAACAAACAAATATATAAATAAAATAAAATAAAATAAATAGTAATTAGTAAGTAAGTAAGTAAATAAATAAATAAATAAATAAATAAATAAATAAATAAATAAATAAAATAAAAAAAATTGTGATTAGTAAGTAAGTAAATAAATAAATAAATAAATAAAATAAAATAAAATAAATAAATAGCAAATAAATAAACAAGTATAACAAAATAAGTAAAGATGTAAATAAATAAATATAAAAAATAAGCAAATATGTAAATAAATAGTATATCAACTAATAAAGAACAAAATAAGTAAACATACTTTTGTCTAAATAAGAAAGAAAAACTAAAAAATAAATTAAAATAAATAATTAAAAAAACCTGAAAAAAAAAAAAGAGAAAAAGAATGTGTACATTAAAACTGCTTTTAAATGAAAAAAATAACAAGTAAATAAATAAAAAAGGGTTTTTACCTTTTGAATAGCAGCCACCCACAACATGGCCTGCTTTCGTCCACCGCCATTTGTAACAGCCATTTTGATCATCTGCTTATCATTGCACCCATCTCGGTATCTCATAGCAACTCCCGTCCCAACCTTGTTGCCTGGCAACCAAGTTAAATACACATGAAAATCAAAACTTTAGGTAAAACAAAAATCTCATCTCATCTTAAAACAAAAAGTATCAATATTAAGTAATACATTTGGTCAAAGTAAAAATAAAAAAATAATTTTTTTTAATAAAAAAAACAAAAAAAAAACATTTTTGCTTGATTTTGAATTAACTAACTTGTAGAGCAGTATAGTAATCAAAAAAAAAACAAAAAAAAAAAAAAAAAAAAAAAAAAAAAACAGACAGTCTAGCTAACTGAACGTCATGCAGTTTTACAAGCCAAACTGTTATAAAATGCTTACGTATAAAAAAATCCACGTTGTAGTAACTCAGACTATTTTCCCTTTATACCCAGTTTTTGTGTCTGATCCTAAGCCACCCTCTTTATGAACAAGTGTATGTTGATTCTACAAACTTTGAATTTAATATGACTAGCATTTGTTCCCCTGCACCTATTTTCCCTAAACATTATTTCTGTTTAATTTCTGAAAGCTTGCCCCAGTCAGATAAAGCTCTGAATACAATACTCAAAACGTTACTTATATTAACAGTTCCAACAATGTAGCACATACCTTCATACATATTAAACATATTAAAATAAACAAATAAAAAAAATATAATAAAAAATAACAAACAAAAAAATAATAATAAATAAAAAAAAAAAAAAAAAAAAAAATTAATAATAATGATGATGATAATAATTGTAATTATTATAATAATAGATCAAAAAAGGTAAAATATCCATGCAGGTAAATTATCAAATCATGGTTTTGTTTCATAATCAAATAAGTAACCAGACCAACAAAATAATCACACAAATTAAAATAAATTATAACTAAGGATATAAATAAATTCAAATGAGGTCAAGACGAACAAAACACAAGAATTAAACTTGTTATTATCTTAAAAAAAAAAAAAAATTTACAAATAAAGGAATAATAATAAAATAAAATAAAATAAACCATGATTATGCATTATCATTTTTTTTTTCAGTTGAAACTGTAGTTTTTAAATAATACAACTAATTCCACAAAAACAGTCAAAAAGTAACATTTCAGTTAAACTACACAACAGCATTTGTTTATCAACATTTACAAGATGTTAAACAAAGGTCTGGCATATAATGAAAGAGAAAACAGCAACAGACAAACAACTTATATCAACTGTGTTACAACACATGCACTTCACACACACAGGACAGCACACACCAGCCTCTCTCTGGAACAATGAAAGCACAGTGCATGCTTCAACCAGCCACAAACTGTTACTACAACATTAAACCCTGCCTGATTAAAACTGCCATACAAACCTTCTTCATCTGAATAAAGAAAACAAAAACAGAGTAATTTTTATATGATTTTTAATCATTACAAGATAATGTGATATTTTACGGCTATTAACCTTTTACACTTACGTCAGAATTTACCTCACAGTAAACAACATGCAAACACCATAATTAATATATATATATATTTTTTATTTATATATATATAATATATTACCTTTATAATTACATTTTTTTTTTTTTTTTTTTTGTTTATCTTTGTATGTTTTTTTTTGCATGTTCGAGTGATAGGGTCTAAGCTGAATGTGTATTTATATTTATTTAGTTTTATTTAGTTTTTCACCTTGATGATCTGTTTCCGTGGCGACAATCTGAACTGAGTCAATCCTCTCCAGCATGATGCAGTCTTGTGAGCCTTCTCCGTCAAACAGAAGTTTTCTGTGATACACCAAATTTATTTAAGTATGACAACAAGAACAACAACAGTAATAGTAGTAATAAATAAACAAATAAATATATAAATAAACAATAGTAGTAGCAATAACAACAACATCAGCAGTAGCAGTAATAGCAGTAGTAATAGCAACAGAAGTAGTAACAGTAATAGTAGTAGTAGTAGTAGTAATAGTAATAATAGTAGTAGTAGCAGTAGTAGTAGTGGTAGCAATAACAGTAGTAGTAGAAGCTGTAGAAGTAACAGCAGTAGTAGTTATAACAAGTATGACAGAAGTATTAAGTACTAATAAATAACAGTAGTAATAGTAGCAGTAATAGTATAGATTCTACTATGATTACTATAACAATAATAATAATAATAACAACAATAATTATAATAATAGTAATAACAACAACAAAACAATAACAGAAACCCTAATAATTTGAAGCTGGTAGTAAGTTTTACAACACTTGCTTGTCATCAATCATCAATTCATTCAACACAGTCTTTGTGTTATGGGTTTCTTTTTTAAAACAAACAATATTTTTTTTTTATAATTAAAAATTGAGATTATTTTTACTTGTTTAATTAGAAGAGTTTCTCCCCTCCTCATTGTTATCAGAGTCCAGGATTATAAACTCTCCTCCTGTGACATGAAAATATTAAATTTTTTTTTTTTTTTTTTTTTTTTTTTAAATAAACCTTCTTTATTATTTTAGTTAAGAAATTTATTTATTTTATTTTATTTAATTTTTTTTTGTTAATGAAAGACGGAGTGGTCAGTGGTGTGTAGTAATTGAGTGAAAACAAACCTGTGATCTGCTGAAAGTTTGCAGAGAAAGTTTCTCCCCTCCTCATTGTTATCAGAGTCCAGGATTATAAACTCTCCTCCTGTGACATGAAAAATATAAAAAAAAAAAAAAAAAATATAAACAAAAACCCACAAATAAAATAATTATAAATAAGAAGGTAAATAAATTTGTATTAATTCACATTGTAGAAAAATATAAATAAAAACACAAACAAATTAATTATAAAGAAGAAGGTAAATAAATTTGTGTTAATTCACATTACAGAATGATATATAAAAAAGCACAAACAAATTAATTATAAAGAAGAAGGTAAATAAATTTGTGTTAATTCACATTACAGAATGATATATAAAAAAAACACAAACAAATTAATTATAAAGAAGAAGGTAAATAAATTTGTATTAATTCACATTGTAGAAAAATATAAATAAAAACACAAACAAATTAATTATAAAGAAGAAGGTAAATAAATTTGTATTAATTCACATTAGAAAATGATATATAAAAAACCACAAATAAAAAAATTATAAATAAGAAGATAAATAAATTTGTATTAATTCACATTGTAGAAAAATATAAAAAAAAAAAAAAAAAAATTGATTATAAGGAAGATGTATTAATTCACATTACAGACAAATAAAAACTATACAGTACTAACAAAAAAATATTTAAAATTTGTAATTACATAATTAAAGATACTTTGCAGCCATCAAAGTGACTACTCCAAAATAAAACACTTTTTAGTTACTCATTCTCAAATTAGAGGGGGAGGGAAAACAAAACTTATGAGCATCTGTAATTTATAAAATATGATTTTTTTTTTTTTTTTTAAATATACTGTATTGATTTGCTTGTTTGTTGAAAAATGAGTTTTTCTCTTTCAGCCCAAACTGAAAAAAATTCACATCTAAATCAAACAAAGCAAAGCTTAAGAAATCAGCAAAGAAATCAGCAGCTTAAACTTCAAATTGCCATGTGCTCAATGGGGATTCTCAACATTTTTTAAAAAAAAAACTTTCTAATTTCAACTCTTCAAGCTCTACAGACACACAGTGGGTAATTTTTAAATAAAAGAATGAAAATTAAAAGAAAGAAAATAACCTTGAAGCAGTGTTTTGAGAGACTTGTCGAAGAACTCGTTTTCATGCTTTGTTCGGTTCACACAGCTCTGACAGTGTCGAACAGGGTCAACAAAACACATCCGTGGCAGCTGAAGTCGCGAGTCACAGCACTTGTTGCAAAACACCTTACCACAGGTACTCCAATATTTTACCACAGCCTTTCTGACAATTTTATGAAGACAGTGATGCTGTAGAGGTCACACCCATTTTTGGCAAAAATCTCAAAAAAACAAAAAAAAAAAAAATATATCAGAGAGAGAGAGAGAGAGAGAGAGAGAGAGAGAGAGAGAGAGAGAGAGAGAGAGAGAGAGAGAGAGAGAGAGAGAGAGAGAGAGAGAGAGAGAGAGAGAGAGATCTATATATCTATATATAGAAAGAATTGAGAACTAAGAGATTGACAATTAAGTTATATTTTAAGTCAACAAATAGCTGGATAAAAGTACATTATTTTAGAACATTTCAATATCAATAACCGTATCAATATAAACAATAAATTATTAATTCTAACTGTGTAACATTTTTGTTATTATTTTTATTAATCTTACTTACTCTTCTATTCGTGAAGTGGAACTTTCCCTGGCATTCTGGGTTCATACAGTAGAGATACTGTAAGAATTCAAATAAACTATTAGTTCAATAAACATCAGTTTTATAAATAAAACTGTAATCCTGCATGTGGATGTTGCGTTTGTTTTGATAAATCACACAGTCATAATAATAATAATAATAATAATAATAATAATAATAATAATAATAATAATAATAATATCAACATTACTATTAATATCAGGTACATCAGCTTGACAAAACAACACATGGTGTATCTGTGTGTGTGTGTGTTCCTGCCTATACATGTGTTTCAGAACCAAAATGTATATTGTGATTTGTTGCTGAAAAATAATTAACAAATTCCTCATGAGTTTTTATAATTATTCAGACACAAAAACAAAACCTTTAGTTATTCATTTTTATTATTTTATTGTATGCAGTTTTCCGGTGGCCTTGAACTATTAGACAATTAGTATCACCCGCCTCTCTTGATAACTAAACTGAAGTAAATATGAAGTGTTTTTAAATATTCTTTTCAGATTATTTTGGTAACATAAATTTTTCTAACGCTGGAAATAAATGGAACGTTTATATTACTGAATATTTAACGTTGTAACAAAGGGGCGTTTCGTGATGATAGCAAGTTCATAAACCGATTAAATGTATACAATTACCTGACTGTCCGGAACCCAGTCAGGTTCATTAATTGTAAACGGACTGTCATTAGTTGATATCATACGCAGACCACTGTGTGATCTAACAAGCTTTTTGCCACTCTCAACTGCAGCCATAATTATCTGATATTCATATTTCCAGCTAACGTAATTTTGACATAAGTGCTGGGTGGTATTGAAACTCCAAAATAGTAGATTGATGTTTGGTTTTTAACTGAATAGTTATTTTAAACTGTGAAAGAATCGTAACGTTTATTAAGAAATCAGTTTTTAGGAGTCAATTCGTTTCAGAAGTCCACAAACCACCAGAGTAAATTTCTTTGTATGTTGTAACTTCCTGTAATTTCAGTATTCATAGATGTAACTCAAAAAAAAAAAAAAAAAAAAAAAAAAATTGGAAAAAATTATAAAATAATTAAAAATAACATATCTGAACTGAACTGGGTTAATATTTAAATAATTGTTTATTGGTGGAAACGCGGTCACGTACACACATGATCTTTACAGGCACGTATGTGTATATATCTATATAATTATATATATTATATAACAGATAACAACACGACTTATTATTTTCTCTGAGAAAATTTAAATTGTGACTGAAATTGTTTAATTTTATGAAATATCTTTATAGCGAACGTTCTTGATTATAACTGAACTGTTACTCATTAAACATATCATCTACTTAAGCTGTAATTTTAAAATAATATAATGTGTTTGTATTTTCAAAATAAATTTAAACTCTGTTGCTGTTCAAAACGAGGATATTATAGCATGCAATTAGAAAAACAAATTCAATAACATTGCTCTAGTTACATAAATCAAGAATCGAAGAAAATAACCTCGATTATTATGCCTGAACTACATCGCGTATCCAAATATTTCCATCCCAATAACATTTATTTGCGGTCCATGTAACTTCAAGTTTGATATTAGTTATATAATTTTGTACACAGTATATCAAATATTAAATAAATAAAAAATAAATACATTTTTAAAATGTACACTTCTTAAGTTGCCTTGTAATTTTTATTTTAATTTTTTATTTTAAAGGTAGAACATAAATATATAAAATATATGATGCAAACTTAAAAAAAAAGAAAAAAAAAGACTGTTTAAGTCTCTTTTAAAAATGGTTGGATATTGGGAATAATGAGAAATTTTCTAAAGAAATATTAACAGTATTATTCTAGAGACGAGATGTTTGATGTGTTTCAGAAAGTAGCTGAACATCTTAACAGATTTCTGTATTAAACAAAACTCAAGGTTTACCGAGACTACCATCAGCAGAAGATAGAAGTGTAAACAAAATTAACAATAATTCGTTTTTGAAAATGACTGATATACTTTACTTTATATATAGTATTTTTAGTATTTTTACGTTAATAAGGTGTCAAGGTAAATACTCTTGTTTATTTTTTTATTTCTTCTAAATGATGTTAATATGACTTTACACAGTTAAAGTTAAATGATTAAAGTCGAGTAATGACATCGGTAATCATCTTATCATGTAATGTATTATGTAGGTCCGGTTTCATATATGTTTTGTTGTGTTTCCTAGTTTAAAACTAGTCACAGTGTTTTTACGATCGTTTGAATCACACCATTACTGTAAGATGCATGCTAATGTTAGAAATGGTAGTTTTGAACACTAAACCCTAGGAAAACTCTCTTAGACTGGGATTTGAAATTACGATGTTATTTTTAGTTCTTTACATTGATGTATGTTCTGTGTGTGTGTGTGTGGGGGGTGGTGGTGGAATGGTTTCACTGGTTTTATGCCATGGTAGACAAATAAGAGTTAGGTTATATAAAATGTCAGTTTTTTTAATTAAAGTAGATAGAATTACCCTGTTTTTGGTTATAATATAGTTGACCTTGAACTAAACAAACAAACAGAACAAATATTAATTAATAAATAAAAAAATTAAATTAAATAAATTAAATGAATAAGTAAGAAAAATAAAAAGATGAAATTCTTATTTCCAAAGAATATATCATAATATTTTGTACTTATGTGTGTGTCTTTCATGTTTGTATGTTGTTGTTATTAACATGTATAAAGCATATATCTATTACCTTTGTCAGCTATTTAATAAATGCTTTCATTTTTTGCACAGAATGGTCATGGATTGAAGGAGAAAACATTGTTGATGTTCCGTCATCAGGAGAGTACCCTGGAGGTCGAAGTGGCAGCAGTGTGTGGAGAGACATGCATGATGATGTGTGGATATTTGGAGGTCAAGGTATATCAGTAATTGGAGGTGGACAGTCCATCTTGCTGAATGACCTGTGGAAGTACAGTACAACAAAAGGACAGTGGCAGCTGGTTCATCCTGGTACGACATCAGTGACATCATCAAAAGACACTGCTGTTTCTCCTCAACCACGACATCTAGCAGCAGCATGTGGGGTGACAGACAAAACGTTTGTGGTGTTTGGTGGCCTTGGAAAGGCAGACGCAGCGTTTCCAGACACCTGGGTTTATCACGTTGATCAAAAACAGTGGGTCAACGTCAGAGTGCATAAAAATGAGACATCTTTGCAAGATAACAAAACAGTTTCAAACCCCAGTCCTCGAGGCGACATGGCCTCTTGGTGTTTGCAAGACAAAATGTTTATCTTTGGAGGAATTGACAGCAACAATAAAGTGAACAGCGAACTTTGGACATTTTCTCTCACTAATTTAACTTGGTCGGAGATCACAAATCCCAAGAATGTTCCAGACAAGCTGACTTCTGGTTTGAGTACAAAGTACCCCATGGCAAGGAATGGGGCCACGACGTGGATTTTCAACAACAAAACTCTGTACATGTTTGGTGGAAACATTCTAAGCACAAATATCCGAAGTCGACACTTAAACATTGGCTACACATCAGACCTGTGGCACTACAACATCGAGAGGAACATGTGGAACTACGTAACAGGCTTCAGAAACTCTTGCGTGCCGGCTGTGTATGGACGATACCAGACAAGGAGCATCAACAACATCCCTGGCTGTAGACGCAGAGCTGCTTCCTGGACTGAACAGAACGGAAACCTCTGGATGTTCGGGGGCGACGGAACCGATTCCGATTTTCCTACCGTTTTCCACACGGCTAAACTCCTTTCAGATCTGTGGCTGTACGAGGTCAAGACGGGAATGTGGACTTGGTTTGGAGGTCGGAACAGGGGAGAGTCAGATCCAAAGTACTTCAGGAAAGGAGAATCCAGTTCAGCTGCCCTTCCCGGAGGGCGCTGTGACAGCATGGCTTGGGTGGGACCTGGTTTCAAATTCTATCTGTTTGGAGGGCTTGGACACGATGGCAAAAGACATGATGGCTATTTGAATGACTTGTGGATTCTCTACATGGAAGATGTCATTGGTCCAGTAAAGGGCATGGCTGGAGGACTTCTGGTTTTCTTTATCTTACTGGCCGTGTCTTTTGTCCTAGCTATGTGTGTTATTGCTTTGTATGCCAGGGACAAACACAGTTTGTCTAGTCGCAGGAGACTGCACTTTGATGCCAAGTACAGTAAATTGACAGATACGGTTGAATGACTAGAAACGGGTTACTAGTCATTGCTAACCTGCGTGTTCCTTTTATTCATAAGCCAAAAGAAAAAAAATGCAATACTTGTAATGAACAAAATTGTGACAAGAAGAACTTAGGGGCAAAAGAAATGAGAAAGAAATACAATATTGATTATTTCATCCATAAATGAAATAAATTTAAATAGTTAATTTATTGTTAAGACGAAAGTGCAAATTATAAATTTGATCTCAGTTTTATTTTTTATCAAATATTTAAGTGTGACATCATTATTATTTGAATTGTACGATCATTAGTTTTGTAATAATTAACATTAATTGTTAAACATTTGATTTATGAATTTAGGCTAATCAGATATATGTTGATACCACCCAAAGGCCTATCCGTTCCACACTTTGTTATGCATCTGTTTATTTGTATAATATATTTGTGCATGTGTACATTATCCTCTTGCCTTATGATGCTGCAATAATATTTGTCACGTTCTGACCATTCCATATTGACACACCTGTGATAACCATGTTCCTTTTTGTATCATTGAAACATTCATTTTACTTTTCTTGATGATTGAAATATTCATCTGAATTTTTTGTATCACTGAAACATTCATTTTACTTTTCTTGATGATTGAAATATTCATCTGAATTTTTTGTATCACTGAAACATTCATTTTACTTTTCTTGATGATTGAAATATTCATCTGAATTTTTTGTATCATTGAAACATGCATTTGGGTTTTCTTGATGATTGAAATATTCATTTCAGTTTTTTGTATCATTGAAACATGCATTTGAATTTTTTTTTATCACTGAAATATTCATTTGACTGCTGTTTGGTTTCACAGTACTTTGCCTTTGTCCTTTCGAGTCCTGCCTAACTGTTCAGAATATTTTTCTGGAACATTCTACATGCATCTTGCTATTTTATCGGTGTATGACAGCAATTTTACTTTCAAGTCCAGCCTAAATGTTCAGTATGTTTTTCTGGAACATTGTAGAGTCATGATTAACATACTGATCAGTACATGACAGGAATTTTCAGTAATTCTTGTCCATCCTGTTGGCTTTAGAACTATTTTTTGTTTGATTTAACTTCGTCATGTGTTTTTGTATACATGCTTTATATATATATATAACAGAAAGCTGCGAGTTAATGCTGTGCACTGAAAATTGTATTGATTGTGTACTTATTACTTTATTATTATTATCATCATTTGTATTATTATTATTTTTTTTTTTAAATCATGACATCATTGACAACAGCTATTTATACCCAGTTATTTTCAGAAAACTGCTACTTTCAGCATTATGTTGTTTATATTTAGGTATTAATTCATGTGTTGATCATATATAAATTGGTTCCTTAATGAAGAACTGTGTTTTTTTGAGAAAAAAAAAAAAAAGAGATTGCTTTTATCCTGTATGTTTGATATTACTTATATATATATTTTAAATTCTTTATTAAAATCGGGAATCTTATTTTTCATGTTTGGATAGTCATACACACTACTAGTTTAAAATTTAATTTTAAAAACTTTTATATACAAGTTTAAAAACATGACAGAGTAGATAGCAGACAACATGAACTACAGGTTCTATACCTTTTTTGACAGTGCACAAAGTGTTAGATGATACACTGTTTCATACATGTTTTATGTAAACAGTTTAAGAATGGAAACACACTTTCCTTGGTTGGCCATGCCAAAAATTTTACATTTAGTAAAATAAAGTGCAATTTTCATTTTTGCAATGGTATATAACAATATGTTAAAAACACACACACACGCATATTACTAACAATGTTGTATAAATATTTATATTAAATCTGTACATATATATATATAGGTCTACATTAATAATCTTTAAAATTGGTGTTTGACATCTATTTATCATATATGTGTTTTAACAATATATTAAAAACACATAGAGGCACACATCCCTTATGCATACTAACAATGTTGTATAAATATTTATAGTAAAACATGTAGGCATAGATCTACAATAATAATCTTTAAAATAAGTGTCTGAAATATATATATATATATTAAATCACAAACGCACATCACTAATAATGTCATATAAATATTTATAGTAAAATGTATACTTGTAACATACATCTTCTCTAACAGTCTTTAAACTTAATGTCAGAGATACAAATATGTTAATCTGTTTATCATGTACATATATGTTCTAACAATATTTTAAAAACAAAGAGATATTACATATGCTAGTTATTACATTTACTAATTTTTTTATGTGATGTATGACATATGTATATAGATCTAGCAAAACTACAGAACAAAATCCCTAATAAGATTTTTAAAGCTTTATAATAAACATTTTGATTAATCCTTATATTTCACTTTTTTTGTTTTCTAATCCATAACTTCATAAATTCTCAGTTATCTTTAAGCATAATAATTATACATTTGCATTTACTGAAATAAAACATTGGAACTGTATTTTGTTTGTTACAGCTGTTTCATGTATTTTTTATTATTATCTCCCTACTGCTTATTTATGTTACAAGGAAACCACAGATGAATAAAAGATTCTAAAAAAGGAAGTGACTGCATTTTGAAGGTGTTATTATTTAGCGATATACACTTCCAACTGAGAGAATAGTTTATAAAATGTTTTGTCTGTTACTTAGAGATAATTAAGTGCAAAAATATCTTCAATTTTTTTTATTTTAATATTCAAAAACAAAACAAATATAAAAATAAAAAATACATATATACAATATAAAACAAAAAATATATTTTTGTAAACATACAAAATTAATTTTGAAATTTATTTTTTATTTCAAATGCGTATCTGGATATAAAAGTTGCAAGTGTTTGTGGTGATTTCAGACTCTGGGGTAAAGAGAGGCAAACGTCAGAAAGCCTGTGTGTCCCTGCACATTGATTGGAGGGGAAGCAGACGCAAAGGAAAATTTATCACTACTGCACTTGTCTTCCAGTGTTTCTTTAACCTCAGCATTCTTCTTGTCAGGATCAGTCTCAGTAACACTGTCCGCTTTGAAATGCTTACTTTGCTTCTCAGAGCAGATGTTATCACCATGTCCTAGATCAGGTACAGACAGACAGACAGACTTTACTGTGAAGTTCCTCACAAGACATTCCATCGTGTTAACTTCATGAAAACCATTCTGTCTGAGACAGTCACATGACCTCTGTACTTGTTCAATGCATGGAGAAAACATGCATACTCTTCCTCCTGCAATAAAAACAGACATGGGAGATAACCTTTCTGTGTCTTCTTAATAAACAGAGTATTCAAACCATAGTCTGATCCTAATAACAAAGTTAGAAAGGGTTAATAATTATTGGAAGCCATCATTTTTAGATGTAAATTGTAATTTACTTAAATCTCGAAACACATAATATACCAGTGTCTATAATAAAACAAACATAGAAAACAATCTTACTTAAATATACACACTCCCCATTTAATTACTAGTAATAAAGCATTAGTAAAAGACACTTGAATACTGTAGACACTTTACACATGGCTGTATCATATAACCATCTACTATCTTGACCATAAGACAAAACTACTTATAAATTACTTTTAATTACTGCTTTTGTTGTATAATATCATAAATACATACATACATACATATATATATATATATATATATATATATAAAATATTTTTTTTTTTAAATGTTTGAAAATTATTCACCTGTAGGCCTACACTCATTCTTTTCCAAAAAATAATATAACTTAAAAATAAAAATCTGAACCACAAATATTTCTCCATTTGAGAAACATTTAGTTTAATACCTGATTTTTTCAGTGCTTGTTTTGCACCCTCTACACACTCCCAAGGCGAAGGCAGATCTAGGAAAACGGCATCAGCAACACTGTCGAGCTCAAATCCCTTCTCGCACACGTCTCTGCAGGCAACTGTCACATAGTCTGTCAGTCCGTGCTCTTTAAATTCCTCTTCAGCTTTCTCAGCTCTCTCTTGGTGAAACTCAAATGTGTACAGATGTCCTGTAGGCACCACTGCCTCTATTATAGCATGCGAGAGAGAACCACTGCCAGTACCTGAGACAAAAAAAAAAAATTAAATTACTTCACAACAATACATGTTCTCCCAGACTACCAAATGATAATAAAATTATAAGTATTGTGATATAATTAAAACGATAATCAAACAATGTATTACAATATAATTAAAAGCACCTAAATAAATAATTATTTAATTACTCCAGAATGATGTATAAACAACCGTATGTAGGAAACTTGTTAATTATGCTTTATTATAAACTTTTGGTTTCATGTGTTATTGAGTATAAAATAATTCTTCTCTAATAAAATGACAAATTAAACTTAAAATTCTGTGGGGTGTTTTTATCAATAAGCATCAATGTATTTTTTATATGCACCTTCTGACAGACTAGGAAAAACATGTACCATTTTATTTGTTACAGCACTCAAGATCACTGGTTAAAACATGAAATAGTGCAATGATTCATCCAGGGGTACAGAGCCTTCAACCCGCCATTCCTCAGGCAATTGTTCTAATCAATAAGTAAACCTTTACTCCATTTGTAAGCAACAGATTATTATATCATTTAGAATATTAAATATAAAATTCAGTTATTATTTATTTATTTATTTATTTTACATTATGTGTTTCTTTTTATTATAATTTTTTTATTGATCTATTCATTTCATTATTTTTATTTTGTATTTACAAACAAGGCCTAAATATAAACATTACTGCTGAATAAATTACAGACAGTAAATATTTTCAAATCTGAAGATTTCAACGTAATGATTTTTAATTATGTTGACATCCATAATAATTATTTGTTATTAATATTAAAATAACTAAGATACTAAAATAAATAATGTTCACGTATTTGTGCCTATAAATACCTGCTTCGACAACGATTGCACCCGGTTTTAAATCGAGCTGAAGTATTATCATACTAATATCGGTGCTGTACAGTATCTGAGTTCTGTGAGGAACTGCCAAAGTCCACAATTCTGGCGTTGGATACAAAACATACAACCATCCTTTATTACAAATTATTTTGCTCCCAAATCGGGCCCCAATTAAATCTGTATGTTTTAAAGCTCCGAAACGAGTTTGATGTGTTTGACCACGAGTCACTTTCAAAGAATGCATATTATCATGATTTAGATAAATTATTACAATGTCTCCTTCTTTAATTTTTTCAGTGTATTTTGCGAAACTCATTTTAATCTGAAAATATTAACACGTGAGAATTCCGAAACTAGTTGATTTATTAAAGGGACTTAACTCTAATAGCATTAACATCCGAACCGAATTAATGTTTTTTTTTTTTTTTTTTTTTTTCCAAATTCAAACTTTTCATATCTCTTCAACAACGGAGCATAAAAATAGTAATCATTACTATTTATCATAACTCATTCCATAAATATTTAGTCTTTTTTAGAAACAGAAATGGGTATTTTCTCATTAGGTATATTATATATATATATATATATATATATATATATATTTAGGGTTGGCAACTAAATTGTTTAAATCTATTAAATTAAAAAAATGGCGGGAACTTAGTTGCCAACCCAATATAAAAACCTATATTATAATACTATATAATAAATATTAATATATTCATTCTACGGTTGTTGTTTTGTTTTGGTTTTTTTTTTGTTTGGTGTAGGTGTGCTTTCATAATCCTCATTTTGATTAATAATAATTGCTTGTGTATTTATTCTGGTATGCAATTATTATGTAAAGCATGTGCATGCATAAACACACACACACACACACACACACACACACCTAATATCTATATATTAAATATAATAAAAAATTAATAATAATCCAGTTGTTTTTGCACAAAACATTTTAATGATTATTTCACCATTATTTACATTACAGTGGTATAAAAAAAACTGTGGTCCCAGCAATATAATAATAACAAAATTATATTGAATGGCATTATTATTACAAACAATTACTGTACATTAAATGAAAATTAATACTGAAAATGATAAGGCACACAAAAACAGAAACACAAACATTTCAGTTACAGAAAATATGTAAATAATATTATGGTGCTATTTTCAGTTTCTCATACAAAAAGAAAGGATTAAATAAAATCTTATGGAATGTTGCTGCACTTCATAAATACTAAATATTACAAAATCATTGAGCACTGATATAAAAATATTTTTATTTTCTTTCATTCTCTTAATAAAAAATATTTGTTTAACCACAAGAAATAACACTTGTGTGCACACACACACACACACACACACACACACACACACACACACACACACACATTCAAATTTAATAATTAACAAATATGAAACTAGAAATGATCAAAATAACAAACAGCTGAAACTGTAAATAGGACATAAACAGAATCATAATTATGTGGCTCTATTATGAATACAACTGTTTTGTAAAAATATATTCTCATCAAAACAGAAAAAGAAAAACTGAAAATATCTGCAGTATAACCAGGAATGTGCTTAATACATTATGTAAAACAAAATAAATTTGCTGGAATCATATCAGTTATTAGAGTACATGTATTTGTAAATATTTGACATGAATGACTACAATTTTCACACACAAAAATTAAAATGACTTTTAAGGTAACCAGAAGAAAACGATCAATAAAACAAATTATCTCTGAAATGACGAAACAAAAGAAGAGTGTCACCAGCTAAAACATTAAATAATAAATACACAGAAATATGCTTTTAGAAAAAACTCTCATCCAATTTATCTTTCGTGTTTTCCCAGAATTCATTAAACATTAACAATTTTTGTCTGAAACTTAAATTTTTTTTTTCTTCAAAATATAAAGTAAATAATTGTACATGCTGCTTTGTTTCCTTTTTAAATTTTCTTTTCTTTTATAACAATTAAACAAATACACATGATATACTCAACCACTGACTAAAATTCCTATTTTTTAAAACTTTTCACACAGTTCAAGTAATCATTATTTTAATTTTTGAAACTGAAATGAAATTCACTTGGTCTTCAAAATTACATACGAATTTTTTTTTTGATTTTTCTTTTCTGAAGACTAGAATAACCAGATCTATTCCTCATTTAAAGAAGTAAAATATAATTAATAAATAATAATAATAATAAAAATAATAAATAAATAAATAAATAAATAAGTAATGACTAAATAACCATGACCACTCTGGTAAAACTTACAATTTTCTACAACTGTTGTAACTGAAGACATGAATCAGAATTCTGACTGAAAATTCGACTAACACAGCAACAGGGAAATGCATTATCTGCATAAAGCTAACATTTAAAAAAAAAAAAAAAAAAAAAAAAAAAAAAAAATAAAAAATAAATAATTAAAAAAATCAATGATACTCTCTGGTAATTCTGAGGCTACAAGAAAAGACTGTACACTTATGAGCAAATGAAAAAACTAAATGTCTTTTTTCTCCAAAAATAACATAAAAAAAAATAAACTCAATTTGTCTCATACAATGAATACTGTTCGTTTTTAATACAAATTAATCAAAATTAAAAACACGAAGAAGAAGAAAGACAGAAAAAAAACAAAAACAAAAAAATAAACTGAAAAACCAAAACAGCACAAAGCAAAGGCCTCTTCACTGAGTCAGTCTTCATGACGCAAGTTAAATATCACACACTGGAATTTATAAACGCTTCGCAAACAAAACATTCATCTCAGATCACAGAATAAACTCAAAAACACCTCCTCCTCCTCTCTTTGTCTTATCTTCATGTAACTGTTCTGCGAAACTTGGGAAATGCTTGAAACAGAGAATCTCTAGCAGAGGGACCACCTGAGAATAGCAGCCAATGAAACCTCGTCTTACTCGCGAGTGAAACACGTTAAATACAGGACAGCGACATCGACTGCAGAACTGTCGCTTCTTCAGAACTTCTGAAATTTAAAAAAAATAAAACTGTTTTTAATCATTTATATTTTAGTGAGTCCCTATCAACAGTGACAGACAGATGTTGAAACAACGTGTTGATACCTTCACCTACATGATGATTTTGATGATGATAATGATGATGATGATGATTTGGATGATTATCTTTGCGTTCATCTACTCTAGAACTACAACTTAGATTAAACATTTTAATTGTGACAGTAGTGTTTTGGCTTGTCAGTGCCTGTAAGGTGCTCAGAGTTTCGTTAATTTACCTTGAAGAGATGAAGGTAAGAGGTCAGTGTTTGTGACTCGGTGAATGATGAGAGTCTGACAGGAGAGTTCCACTAAAGAAGGAAAACTCTGACCAACTTTCAGACATGGCAGATTGGTGATGTCAGACATACTGACAGATGTACCTGAAACTAAAATGTAACTGGGAAAGGTTAGCTGGTAATTAAATTATTACTTTTTTAACAACGTTTTTTTTGTAACAGTTGGATACAGAAAATGAAATGTAAATTGATTTAGAATATAAAAATAATAATACCACTGTTAAAAATGTAAACAAAAAACACAAATCATTTTCAAGAGCACATATATAAATAAACACACACATACAAACACATACATACACACATATAAATCTATATCAAATCCCATTCAAATCTATATTTATATATTTGTGTGTGTGTGTGTGTCTCTCTCTCTCTCTCTCTCTCTCTCTCTCTCTCTCTCTCTCTCTCTCTCTCTCTCTCTCTTAATATATATGTGTGTGTGTGTGTGTATGTATGTGTACAAATCTCTATATCTATACAAATATGTTCCTTCATACACACACACACACACAAAGACAAGCATGCACACACACACATACACAGACACACAGACACACACACACAGATTACCTTCCAGCAGGTTGAGTTTCATGTACTCCATGGTTGCAGGGAGGTAGGTGATGCTGTTGTTGTCTGATAAGTACAGCTCTTCTAACTTACTCAACTCTGACATTTCAAACGGAAGTTGTCTTAACCTGTACAGTAAAAAAATAATCATTATCTTTGTTACATTTCCAATTTGTCAAATTTTTTAAATAAAATTTTAAGTTATAATTAGATAGGTTATTTAAAAAATAAACACAATATGGCTAATTTTATACCCAATTGCAATGACTTATTTTGAGACTGTGAATGAAATATTTATTTGTTTAATTTAAAAAAAAAAAAAAAAAATAAATAAATTAAATTAAAAAAGATTAATAAAAATATAATAATAATAATAATAAATTAAATTAAAAAAGGTTAATAAAAATATAATAATAAATAAAAAAATAAATATAATAAAAAAAAAAAAAAAAAAAAAATAAAATAAAATAAAAAAAAAAAAAAAAAAAAAAAAAATAAAACAAAACAAAACAAAACAAAACAAAATAAATTAGACAAAATAACACAAAACTAATGAAACGAAATTAAAACAATATAATAAAAAATAAATTTAAAAACCCCCAGAAAAGACTGAAGTCCACCCACTTGTTGTTACTGAGGTTCAGGGTTACCAATGAGACACACCCACCAATGGTCACAGGCAGAGATTCAAGTTGACAAAATGCCAGGTTGAACTCCTGTAAACTTAGTAAATGTCCAATGCTGTCTGGCAGTCTGTTCACAGGATTGTCCATCAGAGACAGTATCTGTCACAGAAGCACATTTTAAAGTTATTTTATGTCCCACATTTGTGTCACAGAACATATTACTGCCCCTGGTACAACCACACAGTTATAAAAGGAATATAAGTCAAACACATTCCAGAAAGCAGGACTGAACCAACAGCCAACCACTGTTGAGTAGAGCAATGCATCAGATAATTTTCAAATGTTCATTAAAATTACTGAATAAAAAAATCTTCATTCTGGTTTAATAGTATTTGGAAACTGATAAATTTATAAATAACATATAAAAAGCATTTACCATATATATATATATTAAAATTATTATTATTGTTGTTGTTGTTGTTGTTATTATTATTAGCATGTTTTGGTTTAAGGGCAAATAGCCACATATTAATGATGCATTTAATGTATTAAGGTTTCTGTTTGTAACCTTCATGTTTTACAGTATTTAATAAAACTTACTCTTAGATTGAGCAGACATCCAATAGTCTCTGGCAGAACAGAGATCTGATTGAATCTGAAAACAGTAATTAAATCATATCAGACAGGCAGACTTATCCACACACACACACACACACACACACACACACAGACAGACTGACAAACATAAATCTGTTTATTTTAAAATAAAATTAAACTCACTCTACTTCATTTATTAGGTTTTATCATCATCATCATCATCATCATCATTTTTGTTTTAAATATTGAAACTATCAAGGTAAACAATCTCATTAATTATCATTTATTATTCTGCTATTTAACAAACAGTCAACTAACAAGAAACGTGGCAGACTCATTATTTATTGTAAAAGCTAGGCTACGTAACATATTTCACTATATTTTTATTTTCAAGTTCAGTCTACACATAATAATCAACACACCATTTAAATTAGATTAATAATAATCAAAACACTTAGCAATAATAATTAAACATTAATAAAGAGATACTTTCATGAATAAAAAAAAAAAAAAAAGATACATGTTTATATAATTTAAACTAAAAAACATTTTATATAAATTAAATATTAAATTATAATACCCAAATAAAAATACATTAACAAAGAGATATTTTTATGAATTTAAAAAAAAAAAATATATACATACATTATATTTCTAAGATTTTTTTTATATATATAAAATAAATTTGATAAATTACAAACCCAAGAAAAAGTTCTTCTAAAGATCCAAGCTGTTTAATTTTGTGTGAAATTTCTTTCAGATTGTTGCCTTCCACATTCAGATATTTCAGTTTTGGCAAAGTCCAAAGGAAATCTGAAATATAATCATAAACAAAAACAACATTTATCTTTAGTCTTTACAGTGAACAAAATCCAAAACTCATAAATTAAAAAAACAGTGAATGTGAAAAAAAAAAAAAAAAAAAAAAAAAAAAAAAAATCTAAAATGAGATTTGTTTAAATGTATTAACAAAAATAATCTGAAGTGATATTTGTTTTAACGTGTTAACAAAAATAATCTGAAGTGACATCAAAATCAAAATAAAATAATATTTTATTTCATAAAGAGTTTAGTACCTGGAATGTGAGACAGTCTGTTCTTCTGTAGATCAAGACACAACAAGTTGTGCAGAGTGCCCAGGGTTACCTTGAAAAATAAAATAAAATATTGTTTTCATTAATTAGACCTATTTTTATGCACCTTTTACTTACACTGATTTGTGACCTTTATAAGAATGAGTTAAGACAATGCATCTTTGTCACAAACATGAGTTAATCAAAATATCTTTCAAATATGAGTTAATCAAAATATCTTTAAAACATGAGTTAATCAATATATCTTTCTGACAAACAATCCAACTGTATGTTAATTATAACTGTAATAAAAATAATTGATTATTTTTAAAATTTGACATTCTCAGTTCTGTATTATTCCAAAGTACTATATATATATATATATTTATTTTTTATTTTTATTTTTCTGTTATTGAAGTACTGTAATCTGCAGAATTCTTGTGGATGTAAAAATTACAGAACTGAGAAAGGTCCAAAATGCAAAAAAAAAAAAAAAAAAAAAGAAGTTATAAATAAGATTTTAAAAAGTTAAAAAGAAAGAAAACAGAGGATTTAAAAAATCACATAAAACAACTTGTTCTAACATAACACTGCTGACAGAAAAAAAAAACAACTCAGAATGACTCAAAAAAAAAAAAGGAAAATAAAAAATGGGGATAACTTGTTCTAACAGACTATACAACATCTAACAGACAATGGAGAATTTAGAAAACTCACTGGAATGGTTGTGAGTTGGTTTGAGCCGAGCTGTAGACTGGTGAGTCCCTGTAGACACACAACGTCGCTGGGTAGTGATGCGATGCTGTTGTACGACAGGTCTAAGTCTGTGAGCTGTGTACCCAGAAAGCAGAGCCGCTGTGGTAGTTCACGTAACTGGTGATGTCTGCGCAAACAAAACAAAATACTTTGATCTGTTGTTTTCATTAACACAGATTTAGCTATAAGACAAGACAGATGTCATTCAGAGGATAAAAAAAGAACTATTTATTTTAACTTTACATTTCTATTAAAGTCTCATTTACTTTTTAATATCAAAACTTTACAGATAAAGACTGCTCCTGAATGGCTATCACGAAAATGGCCTTCATTAAATGCATTCAGTACTTGAAATTTTTTGTTTTTGGTTTAAAAATACATAAAAATAAGTGTTCCATAAATCCAGATTCTGATCCTGGAACTAAACAAGTAAACATCAGTAAAAACACGTCTTGAATCTGTCAAAATCTGCAAACACTAAAATACTCAGAATTATTCTTCATTTAAAAAATAAAAAGTGAAAAAAAAGAAGAAAAACAGTTACAGATTTACCTCAAATCAAGATGTCTGCATGCCCACTGATCCTTCGTTAAATCTGAAGCTGATTTGTGATGCTGTTCACTGTTATTATGGTTGCCATGACAACACCCATGACACAGGTGACATTGCTTATTACTGGACTGTATGAACAATCTGAAACAGATTATACACAACAAACCGTGAAGGTCCAGTCACTAGCATTCATCACTCTATTTTCTGTTATCATAAATATTCTTAAATTATAAGTTAACGAACCATAAATAAAATTATTTTACTATTACTATTAGGTTTACGTATCTTTATATCTACATGTGTGTGTGTGTGTGTGTGTGTGTGTGTCTCTCTCTCTCTCTCTCTCCTGAATCTTGAATCCAAATTCTGGTAGGATGAAATCATGAAACTGTCTCAAGAATGGCAAAAGGCAGTGGAACAAAATGGCACCTAATTATGTGTTTGCCTAAATCTGTGAACAAAACTCTGAATATTATCCTTCAATTTCACTTAAAAACTCTAAAAGCTTTTGTTCAACCCAATATTGTGTTTGTAAAAGTTCAAAAATTATTTTTAATATGTAGTTTTCCTTAAACACGAAAATAGCCCTATATCGGGTAGTGACCTGTACTTTGTAAATAGTCAATGTGACTTACCTATATCGGGTAGTGACCTGTACTTTGTAAATAGTCAGTGTGACTTACCTATATTGGGTAGTGACTTGTACTTTGTAAATAGTCAATGTGACTTACCTATATCGGGTAGTGACTTGTACTTTGCAAATAGTCAATGTGACTTACCTATGTTGTGTATTGTCTGGCTGTTTATTTACAAAGATTGACTTTGAAGTCACCTGTAATAAAAAAGAAAAATGTTGATGACAAGATGGTAAGAAAAGCTTTCAAAACTATGAATATCTATTAAATTATCATTAGTTCAGATCTGAAGCCTCTGAAAGCTTGTTGATGATCAATCCGAAACTGCTATAACAAGAAACACACACACAAACAAACAAAAAAAGAAATGAGAAAAAACAGGAATAAGGAAAAAAATTAAACAATAAAAAAAAAAATAATAATAATCAAAAAAAACCTTATAAACTTACTAGTGTATAATGTGAACATGGTGTCACTTTAGGAGAACATCGGTTACCTCCCTTCGAGCAATCTTTTGCCTGTGTGTCCTGAACCAATGTGACCAGATGCACTATGGCCCACATAATTGAACAGCAAAGTGACCCAGTGATCGCCATGGCAATGGTTGTAGTCTGGACATCACAGCTGAAGAATATGAGATCGTATGCAAAGCTGGCGAGATATTGACCCACTGACACCATGGTCATAAAAAATTATTATTTTTATTATTATTATTTAGTTGTTTTGATTTGTGCTGAAACTATGCTGGCCGGATGGTGAAATGATGAGATAGTTTCATGCTGCCTAGATGTAGCCGATGTCCAGAAGTGTAGAAATGATGCTGACTAGAACTACTGCAATGATGTTGATTACTCCTTCAGGTCAACAGAGTTCACTATGCATACTAATGATGTAGAATAGACGACACCTATAAACAGAAACACGAAAATATATCCGATCAGAATCAAATTATTTATTATTATTATTATTTAATGATTAGCTGGAAAGGTTTGAATAAAATTAATTATCACTGTTAATAAATAAATGAAAATATGCTGTGCATTTATTACACTAATTGCTTGTCTAATGACTTATCTAAATGTAATGGAAGTTTCAAATATTAAACGGAAAGTCAAAATCCTGAACGTAACTCGTGAACGTCTTGTTACGTTTAGCTCAAGTATATTGGAGTATATTGCCAACAGACATTCTGCCGCTTAACAGACAAAACACAAAAGTAATTATTTTATAAATTTATCAGCAATTATTCAGATTATTCAAAGTAATAGTCAAATGGAAAATAATTTCAAACACAATAACCAAATAGCTTTAGCACAATATCCAAAAGAGTTGTTTCCCTTGAACATACACAATTTGCAAAAATCGTTTACACATAATTATAATAAATATTATTATAATTTGAGTTCTGTATTTTAACCTAAAAATTACTGAATAATAAGCAAGGTATAGACAGCGATTTCTTAATTAAAAATCGTCTTTTAATTTCGAAATACAAACCCCCTGTCAGTTTCTACTCTACATCTTTTCCTGGTTGTTTACCATAACCCATTTATGGTTGTCGTTAACAATCATTATTAACATTTCAGCTTTTTAATATTTTAAGGCTTTATTTCCCAAAGAATGTAAGTAGCAACAATTATCTGTACACAGAAATCTTTACCGAAAACAACGACAATAAAAATTTGTAACGTTTATTGTTGCTGGACACAATCGGCAATACTCGGAATACCTCGTAATGTTTCGTTTATGATGTGGAAAAAAAAAGAAATAAATAAAATAAAACCAACCCAAAACCCCACAAAATAATTGGAAATGAAAAACAGAAGCAGTAGTAACAGCAGCAGTTAATTAATTAATTAATAATAGTTGTGTTTTTATTAACGACAGAAAATGATGTCATCAATGGTAGCGAACTTCGATTCAGAAAAAAAAAAAAAAAAAAAAAAAAGAGGAAAATTTAAAAAAAATTAAAAAATTAAAGAATTAGAGCAAAGAAAAAAGTAGAGAAAACCAAACAAACTTAAAATGAAATATTAATTTACTGATTTATACTTAGGTTGTTAATCGTGAATACCCTTAAAGTAAGTATTTTTTTTATTAAAATAGCTAATAATAATACACGAATACTGGTACACACAGTTGTATCATAGACTGAATGGTAACCAAGGGTAACTGTGATAAAGTTAAGTAACGACGTCGATAATTTCCTCCTAAAATTAATTAATTAAAACTAATGAAAACAAAAAATGAGCAGAAGATAAAACATACATATGAAGAAAGTAGTCAAAAACATTAAGAAGAGTAAAGAAAAAGAAGAAATAAAAAGACAGAAAAATACAATCAAAAAGAATATTAAGTTATCTGAGAACAACAAAACAAAAACAAAACAACAACAACAACAACAGAAGAAGAAGATATCTTCATCATTTTGTTACACAAACACAAAACTTGGACATCTAACTCAGGGTTGGATTTAATGTGCTTGCCGCCCGCAGGCTAAAGAAATTTTACCGCCCCCTCCGCAAGGCTCAAGTCCCCCTCACCCTTCCCACTTAGTTTATATAATATAAATGGTTATAACTTATGATCTAGTTGAAAGCAAAAACATGGTTTTACATTTACATAATGATTTATTTATATATCAGACGTGAAAATACGAATTTATGTAACATAAACTGCCTCCCTAAGGAAAACAAACAAACAAACAAACAAGCAGACAACTAAAAATAAAAAAAAAAAAAAAAAAAAAAAAAAAAAATAAAAAAAAAAATGAAATAAATAAATAAATAAATAAATAAATAAATTAATAAAATTAAACACATAAAAGAACAAACAAATAAAATAAAATAAAATAAAACATAATAGTTGTAGCCAACGTTATGAGAATATTCTCAACAGCAGTTAAATTTCTGTAAGTCGAATGGAGTGGAAACAATTTAACGTGCTAATCAAAGCGAGCTTATCTGTAATGTTGCTTACGTCACTATTGTACACGAATTTGGGACACACGATCGTTACGAGGTATGCGTTTTGTTGTCATTTGAAATATACCCGGATCTGTTTTGTTGTCTGTTTGCAACGTACCGAAGGGTTTGAGTTGTTCTTTACAGAAATAATATTATTAGGAATTTAGGTAAGTTAATATAAAATTTATTCACAGTTTTCTGTATTTCATAATTTATGTCAATAAATATATATTTATGTTTGTAGAGATATTTATATATTTTAAATATATGAAACTTATTTTAACTTTACTTCATTGTTTACACTAAAAGTTTTCACAGCTCATAACGAAGCTTTTCTCGTCGATTTCATTCGATTCAATCAGTTACGTAAAACATGCAAAATCCAGCTCTTTGTGTCGTGTATTAATATCGTTTTTAATAATAGGTATGAGTGTATAAAATAAGTGTTAAGACAGATATTTAAAATTATTAGCTTTCTTCAGCTAACGTTATAAAATATTTTCGTGTAATTTCTTTTTTTTGTTTCTGAAACCGAAACTTGTATGGACGAAAATATTTCCTGGAACGTTCGAAAACATAATTATTTACTTTTCAGTGCAATGTTAACTTTTATAATGCAGCATAATGCTACGTTTCTTGTTTGCAAATGATTAAATGCTACTTTAAAAGATTTAAAAAAATAAATAAATAAAACTGTGAAGATTAAATTGCATTTGATTTATATATTTATTGATCTTTTGTTATTATTATTTCTTGTTTTGTCTGTTTTTTTTTTTTTCTGGTTTTCTTGTTTTCTTTTCTTTTTTCTCAATGCCTGTTGATGAATTTAAAGAACAGAATGGCAGTATCGAGTTTATTATTTATTTATTTATTTTTCCCCCATTATATCATTGTACATGAAAATAGTTATTAACATCAAAATAGCTCATAATATTAAAATATTATACATCGAGGAAAATAAGGTAAGTTTTTTTGATGAGTTATGATTGCCAGTAACTTTAAGGTTCTTGCAAGGTTTCACTTAAGTTTGTTTGTAGCTTGGTCCACAGTTCAGGGGTAAGCAGTGTCCAGTTTATATACCTCCAGATGTTTTCTATCAGTTTGAAGCATATGCAGACCAATTTTGTTTCTGAAACATCTAGAATGGTTTATGATGCATCCGAGAAAATCGTCAGATGAAATTCTTCTGGTATCTTAGAATTTAGATATATATTTTTTATTTGTTTATTTATTTCTTTATGAGAAGGAATCAGTGAAACTTTTCAGCACTTTTCACAGAGCGATAACAAAAGCTGCTGTTAGACACAATATGAAACGTTCACAGTTTTACAAGTTTACTCTGTGTATTCAGAATATTTTACAGAATCAGTTTTTGTTATTAAAATAGCTAATAATAATACACGAATACTGGTACTCACAGTTATATCATAGACTGAATATTAACCAAGGGTATCTGTGATAAAGTTAAGATAATTTCCTTCTAAAATTAATTAATTAATTAATTAAAACCTGATCAGTTTTATTAATGGCAGAGTTGGTTTTATGTATATTATTTAGGAAAATCCAAAGATTCCAAACTGATCGTTATTCAAGAGAGGATTCAAATAATATAAAATACAACAGCTCTAATATAAATTAATATTAGTGTATTTCTACTGTAATGAAAGTAATATATTTTAACATTATCATATTTTATACGTGGCAAATTAGTGCACTGAGTATAACGTACATGAAAATATTATAAAAATTTATATTTGTGTATCAGAAAATATTTCTAGTTTAATGCAGAGGGAATTAAAGTAACAAAAATAGAAATAATATTATAATAATAACATTAACATTTTTTTTAAAATATTTATTGAAATGTGAGTTGGTCTTATTAAGGAACAGGACATAAAAGTTACTACATGACAAAGATTACCGTGTAAACAATATACCTAGATGTAGCATGAATACAATTTAGTTAAACTTTATTAGAATAAAATACAAACAAACACACAAAATAAGTAAATAAATAAATAAATAAATAAATAAGGTGTGTGGCCTAGGTTGTGAGAAAGCAGTTCAGTGGTTTGACAAGTCTATTTATATCTGTGTATATAGCTGATTTGTGTCACGTGACCGTTAGCTCGCAGTGACGACCCATATATATTGTGTTGTCAGTTTCTAATACACGATCAGTTTGATTTTTGCTTTTCAGAAATAACGTGATTAGGAATTTAGGTAAGTTGATAAACATTTTAATTTATGTTTGTAATTAAATCTACATTTTTTAAATGAATGAAAGGGGATTTGAATTTTACGTTGTGTAAATGTCTTTCTTTCTTTTCTGAAACTGAAACTTCTACGGACAAAATATTTCCTGGAATGTTTGAGAACAGGGTACATAATTATTTACTAGTTTGAGCTGTGCTTTACAGAAATAATGTGATTAGCAATTGATAAACATTTTAATCTGTATCTATTAATTTATACCTGTAAATATATATTTTTTAAATGTACAAAAGTGATTTTATAATTACTTCCTTGTTTACCGCGTCTACATTTTCACAGCTAATAACGAAGCTTTTCTCATGGATTTTACTGAATTCAGTGGCTCATGTGAAAAATGCATAAACCTTTGATTTAGTTTTAAAAAAAGGTTTAATAATAAAACTAGTATTCTAAATAATGGTTACGTTATAACCTGATTTACTATATTCACGTAGTAGAGAAAACGACTTTCTTTTGTATTTGTTACGTGCGACAACGAGAAGGTCACAAAGGTTTGTGTGACCCACTTCTTGAATATGATTCTCAGTAATTCTCAGAAGCGTACAGAGTTAGTGTTCAGACGAGCATTTAAAATTATTAGATTTGTGTTTCTAACATTATAAAGTTTTTCCTTTGTTCTTTCTCTGCTTCGTGAAACTGAAAGTTCTATATTCAGAATGACAACATTTCAGTTAAAAATGTGAAAAAACAATAAACAATTTTTATTTATTGATTTATTCATTCATTCATTAATTCAGTAATGTAATTATTAAGTTTTATGTATTTTTTTTCCATGCGTGATATTTTATTCAGCAAAAATATAGTAAATTTTGTTTATATTACAATTAATTAGGTCATTTAAACTTTCTTGTGTAGTACTTCCATTTGTGTTGTACTTGAATAAACCAACACAGATTAAAATCAACAATTTCTAAACGTATTTATAATAAAATCAATCCCATTTAGATTACATTATCTCCTTCTCCATATACGTAAAGTGTGTTTCGGATTTTCTCCTTTTTCTGCACACTTTTTACTAAATCGATTATTATGTAATATCAGAAAGTGAAAAATTATTCGGACCAAAGTGATCCAAACTGTTTCGTTCTTAGTAAATTTAGCGGAAGCTTTTAGTCAGTTGACCTCCACTATACTGGATTGTCCAAAAAACAATATGCAGCCATCTTTAAAGATGACCGTGTAAAGAGTGGAATGCTAATAATCTGAAATATCCATCAACCGAGTTCGGACTCTTCAGAACTAACTAAAACAAAAAACTGGATATTTTCATTAAAAGTTCACAGTTTTACAAGTGGACTCTGTGTATTCAGAATTTTATACAGAATCAGTTTTTGTTATTGTGCCAATATTTAGATCAGTTTTATTCGTGTCAGAGTTGGTTTGATGTATAATATCTAGGAAAATCCAAAGATTCCAAATTGACCGCTATTTAATAGCAAGAATATTCAAATAAATTAAAATATAACAGTTCAAATATAAATTAATATTAGTGTATTTCTTCTGTAATGAAAGTAATATATTTTAACATTATCAAATTTTGTACGTGGCAAATTAGTCCACTGACTATAATGTACATGAAAATATTACAAAAATTTATATTTGTGTATCAGAAAATATTTCTAGATTTATGACGAGTAAGTTAAAGTAATAAAAATGGAACTAATAGTAAACTAACAATATTTAGAAATTGTTTATTCAAATCTGAGTTGGTCCTATTAAGGCATAAGACATAGGAAGTTACTATATGAAAAGGTTCACCGTGTAAACAATGTACCTAGTAATATTACAAGAATGCTATTACTACAAATTCTTAGTGTATTTTATTTCTAAATATGCACAAACTGATGAATATTCTTAAGTGTCACTTACTAGTCATCGAGTTATTACCAGGATATTCTAGCCTTCAGAAGACTGTGCAATAGTCACGTGTTCAGTAGTCATACAGTTTGGAAAGCAGCCAAGCAGTAAGTAAGCTGAGCAGACCTGTGTGGGGAATGAGCGGGCCAGAGAAGAAACAATACAGTTGAATGCTGTTTACAATGAAGAGACAGTCAGACAAGACCCAGATCAGATTATAATCCTTGCTTTCATTTATTGCCGGTAGACATACAATACACAACAATGTGGGATCATACTGTTTTTATCCAGGTAACGGGCTGAGGATTAATTGTGCACCAAACCTTGACGTGTGTTGTTATAAGCTGTATGACAAATAAGCGTAGACTAATGGGAGGTAATCGTCTTGACTTGTAGTGCGATCATCTTACAAAATTTCCTTCAGTGGACAACTGTGTAATAAAATAAGACTGTTGACTCGGTGTTCGAATGGGTCAACATTCTTTTCTGTTACTTTACCCTTCTTTTGTCTGTGGAGCAAGTAACAATAAAATAAAATAAAATAAATTATAACAAATCAATAAATAAATGAAATGAAATCTATAAGTAAGCAAATAAATAAAAATTAAAAAGGTTTGTGCTTGAGATTATGAGCAATTCAAGGGTTTGTCAAGTTTATTTATATCGTTAGTGACAATCCATGTACATTTTTTAATACATGGATTAGTTTGAGCTGAGCTTTACAGAAATAACGTGATTACAAATTTAGGTAAATTGATAAACATTATCGTTTTTAATAATAGTTATGAGTATACATAATAAGATTTAAAATAAATATTTAAAATTATTAGCATTCTTCGGCTAACATAAAATAATTGAAACTTGTTTCCTGGAAGGTTCGACAACAGGATACAGAATTATTTACCATTCAGTGTAATTTTAACTTTTAAAATGCAGCTTAATGTTAAGTTTCTTGTTTCGAAATGATTAAATCCTACTTATTAAAAAAGAAATTTTTAAATTGCATTTGATTTATATATTTATTCATCTTTTGTTATTATTATTTCTTGTTTTGTCTATTTGTGGTTGTTTTTCTGTCTGTTTTCTCTCTAGCTGTTGGTGAATTTAAAGAATCGAATGGCAGTATTATTATTATTATTATTATTATTATTAATACTTCTATTACTACTACTACTACTACTACTTTTTTTCTCATTATATCATGGTTTATAGGAATAGTTATTAACATGAAAACAGCTGATATTAAAATTCACATCGAGCAAAATAAGGTTAGATTGCTGTCCTCGGCAGTTTTGTTGATGAATTACAATTTCCAGTAACTTTAAGAACTTTAGTTCTTTGTAGCTTGGTCCACAGGTCAGAGGTAAGCAATGTTGTAATTATAAATCCGCTTAGTTTATTAAGTTAGTGGAGGGGTGGAATGAAGACAGAAAGAAGGAAGAAAAGGAGAGAGAGAAAAGAATCAGAACAAAGAAAAAGAAGGGAAAAGAAAAACAAAAACAGAAATAAAAGTTACTGCCACAGACAGCAATATTTCAAGAGGGGAGGGCGAGGGAGGCTGCTATCCCTAGAACTGACGAAATCCCGAGCCTTAACCGCCCAAACACCACTGACAAAACGTCCACATACCTAGTGTCCATTTTGTCGGCTGCCAAAGTTTTACAGAGGTCGATGTCTACCTTGCAGCTTTACGAATAAATTGTCTGTTAAAACTATCTCTAATTTCAACATCAGAACTTCTAGTGTTAGTAGCTCAAGATCAAATCCTCGAAAGTCTTTATACAGTAAATATTACTTTATTTCTTGAGGTTAACAATCAACATAGAATCAGTTTCTGTAGAAATTTAACACGTTCCAGTGTTGTATTAATTATTATACTAAAATTAGATTTTATTTAAATTTACAGTTAAAGTACATAACAGAGTCACAAACAATGAAGGAATACAGAAACCTGAATCTATTTATAGAACAGTCAGGTAAGTAATACGGACTTTATTACGTTAGTTTTACGATTGATAACATAACAGTTTTATTTTACCTCTGGGATTATCTCTGTCTGGAAATAACACATAAAGATGTTAAAAAATATTAATTTGTGCGTCGTTTTTTCGCAAACACAAAATCTCTTTTCAAGATTCACCAGATAAATCACGAATATAATTGATCCATTTAAATAAAATGAGTGAAAACTGCATTCCATATTTCTAATGTGAAATCATAACAATGTGCGGAATCATACTCCACACACGTTAATTCTAAAATGTTTATTTTAATTTCATATTTCTCAAATTACAGTCCCAAGTGACAACGAAGTCGATATGACAGAGAGGAGCATTCAGTCATCAGGTAATTTTACACCATGGAAAACGTAACTAATAAATTGCTTCTCACAAAATCAATCTGTTTATTTTAAATTTTTCTCGGTTTCGTAAACCAGTATATATATACATAAATATTTAACAATACCTGTGAAACAAAGAAATAATTGCCTACTTAAACGGACTGTGCATCCAATAAATTAGAATTGGAATAAAATATTGATAACTCGTAATTTCAGTACCTCACATGATCCAGCAATGATTTTTACGTGACTCACATCTTTCAATAAAGATACGAACATCAACATCTATAATGTAATTCAGTTAATAGAATGTTTGTGTCATTTCAAATTATTTTAATTAAGACAAAGTATCTCCTTCACTTCCTTGTTTCAAAAGGTATCACAAACGTTAACCTTGCAATTTAATTAACATCCTGATTTCGTTTTCAAATAGTTTGTATGTCTGTGACTTTGAGCATTTTTCTAATTTAAATGACTGCTATATGAATTATATTCTTATAATCGTAAGCTCATATTAATTTTACAACTTTTATTTTGCGTTACCACTTCTTTTCTTCTGAAATTACAATTCTAGCCTATGAACTAACGGAAATTCTGCCACAGAAAATTTGTTTCCGATTAAATACAGTTGAACCATCCTATTACTTGATATGTACAATTTAAGAAAAAAAAAAAAAAATAGCGTTAACAAAGTTTATAAATTTCAGGATTTTTGAAAGATAATGAAAGAACACACAATATATTAATAAATATATATAATGTTACATGGTTAAACCTTGTTAGTTTAGTTTGAAACTCTAAATAACAAGTAAATCTGGTTTTATTAAAAAGTAATTTGCATATTCACTCTTCGAAATGATGTCTGACTTAAAAGGATTTGTAACTATTTAACTGTTTTGAAATCATTTTATTTATTTACTTAATTATTTATTCATTTATTTATTTATTTATTTATTTGTCACTTTTATTATTATTATTGAACGGACCTTGTGTCGCACCATTTGATATATCTGTAAACTCTGTTTCTGAAAAAGTTATCTGCAGACACGGAGAAGCGCCTTTAGTATTTTGTATCCTAGGTGAAACACGCACATATCTAACGAAAACGTTCAATTTCCTACTTAGAAGTCGTCTGTGGATGCTTAGAACAATTCATTCTTACAACTCGAAATCTCAATTCTGGACTGACGCAACAATTCATGAATATACTTGATCCATTTAAATAAAATGAGTGAAAATTTCATCGAATTTTTCTAATATGAAATCATAACAGTGCGGCGACCTTAGTGGTGTACTTAGTGAAATAAGAACCACAGAACTTGCATCTGGAGGTATATTCTAGGTTTATTCTATTACATTTTATTTATTTATTTATTTATCACTTTTATTATTATTATTATTGAAAGGACCCGTATATCACACCATTTGATAAATCTGTAAACTGTTTCTCACAAAGTTATTTGCAGACACGAAAAAACGCTATTTGTATTTTGCATCGTAAGTGAAACATATTTGAATGTAAAATCAAAACAGTGTGACGAGTCACACTTCACAGATGTTAATTTTAAAATGTTTATTTTAATTTCATATTTCTCAAATTACAGAGCCAATTGATAAGCAGGTGGAAATCATAGAGGAGGACATTTATCTATCAGGTATTTTTACACCTTCTTAAACGTAACTGATAAAGGGATTGTCATAAAATTAATCGTTTTTTACTTTATTTTAGATTCATAAGAAAAGAGTACGTATGTATATATATATATTTGACAGTACATGTGAAAGAAAGAAACAATTGCCTAGCTATACGGTCTATACATCAAATAATTGAGCATGGTAATAAAATATTGATATCTCGTAATTTCAGTAGCTTACAGGACCCTGCCCTGATATTTACGTGACTCATACCTTTGAATAAAGATACGAACATCAACATCTATAATGTATTTCAGTTAGTAGAATGTTTGTGTCATTTCAAATTATTTCAAGTCATACAAAATGTCTCCTTGATTTCCTTCTTTCAAAATTTATCACAAAAGTTATCCTTGTAATTTCATTAACATCCTCATTTCGTTTTCAAATAGTTTGTATGTCTGTGACTTTGTGCATTTTTCTAATCTAAATGACTGCTATATGAATTATATTCTTATAATCGTAAGCTCATATTAATTTTACAACTTTTATTTTGTGTTACCACTTCTTTTCTTCTGAAATTACAATTCTAGCATAGTAACTAACGGAAATTCTGCCATAGAAAATTTGTTTCCGATTAAATACAGTCGAACCATCCTATTACTTGATATGTACAATTTAAAAAAAAAAAAAAAAAAATAGCGTTAACAAAGTTTATAAATTTCAGGATTTTTGAAAGATAATGAAAGAACACACAATATATTAATAAATATATATAATGTTACATGGTTAAACCTTGTTAGTTTAGTTTGAAACTCTAAATAACAAGTAAATCTCGTTTTATTAAAAAGTAATTTGCATATTCACTCTTCGAAATGATGTCTGACTTAAAAGGATTTGTAACTATTTAACTGTTTTGAAATCATTTTATTTATTTACTTAATTATTTATTCATTTATTTATTTATTTATTTATTTGTCACTTTTATTATTATTATTGAAAGGACCTGTGTGTCGCACAATTTGATATATCTGTAAACTCTGTTTCTGAAAAAGTTATCTACAGACACGGAGAAGCGCCTTTAGTATTTTGTATCCTAGGTGAAACACGCACATATCTAACGAAAACGTTCAATTTCCTACTTAGAAGTCGTCTGTGGATGCTTAAAACAATTAATTCTTACAACTCATAATCTCAATTCTGGACTGACGCGAAAAATCATGAATATAATTGATCAATTTAAATGAAATGAGTGAAAATTTCATCGAATTTTTCTTATGTAAAATCATAACAGTGTGACGAAGTACACTTCACAGATGTTTTTTGTAAAATGTTTATTTTAATTTACTATTTTTCAAATTACAGGGCTACGTTATAAAGTGACAGAGGATAGGTGTGAGCGATCAGGTATTTTTACACCTTTTTAAACGTAACTTATAAAGTGATTCTCATAAAAGTAATTGTTTTTTACTTTATTTTAGATTCATAAGAAAAGAGTACGTATGTATATATATATATATTTAACAGTACATGTGAATGAAAGAAACAATTGCCTAGCTATACGGTCTATACATCAAATAATTCCGCATGGTAATAAAATATTGATATCTCGTAATTTCAGTAGCTTAGAGGACCCTGCCCTGATATTTACGTAACTCATACCAATCAATAGAGGTACGAACATCAATATCTATAATGTAATTCAGTTAATAGAATGTTTGTGCCATTTCAAATTATTTTAATTAAGACAAAGTATCTCCTTCACTTCCTTGTTTCAAAATGTATCACAAACGTTAACCTTGCAATTTCATTAACATCCTGATTTCGTTTTCAAATAGTTTGTATGTCTGTGACTTTGTGCATTTTTCTAATTTAAATGAATGCTATATGAATTATATTCTGATAATCGTAAGCTCATATTAATTTTACAACTTTTATTTTGTGTTACCACTTCTTTTCTTCTGAAATAACAATTCTAGCATAGGAACTAACGGAAATTCTGCCACAGAAAATTTGTTCATAATTTAATACAGTTAAACCATCCTATTACTTGATATGTACAATTCAAAAAAATAATATCGTTCACAAAGTTTGCAAATTTCAGGAGTTTTGAAAGATAATGAAAGAACACACAATATATTAATAAATAAATATACTGTTACATGGTTAAAACTTGTTAGTTTAATTTCAACCTTTAAGTAACAACTGACCCTCGTTTTATTAAAAAGTAATTGGTATATTCGAGGTTGGAAATGATATCTGACTTTAAAGGATTCGTAATCTTTAAACTTTTTTGAAAGGACCTGTGTGTCGCACCATTTCATATATCTGTAAACTCTGTTACTCTCAAAGTTATCTGCAGACACGGAGAAGCGCCTTTACTATTTTGTATCCTAGGTGAAACACGCACATATCTAACGAAAACGTTCAATTTTTATCTCGAAGTCGTCTGTGGATGCTTAGAACAATTCATTCTTACAACTCGAAATCTCAATTCTGGACTGACGCAACAATTCATGAATATACTTGATCCATTTAAATAAAATGAGTGAAAATTTCATCGAATTTTTCTAATATGAAATCATAACAGTGCGGCGACCTTAGTGGTGTACTTAGTGAAATAAGAACCACAGAACTTGCATCTGGAGGTATATTCTAGGTTTCTTCTATTACATTTTATTTATTTATTTATTTATCACTTTTATTATTATTATTATTGAAAGGACCCGTATATCACACCATTTGATAAATCTGTAAACTGTTTCTCACAAAGTTATTTGCAGACACGAAAAAACGCTATTTGTATTTTGCATCGTAAGTGAAACATATTTGAATGTAAAATCAAAACAGTGTGACGAGTCACACTTCACAGATGTTAATTTTAAAATGTTTATTTTAATTTCATATTTCTCAAATTACAGAGCCAATTGATAAGCAGGTGGAAATCATAGAGGAGGACATTTATCTATCAGGTATTTTTACACCTTCTTAAACGTAACTGATAAAGGGATTGTCATAAAATTAATCGTTTTTTACTTTATTTTAGATTCATAAGAAAAGAGTACGTATGTATATATATATATTTGACAGTACATGTGAAAGAAAGAAACAATTGCCTAGCTATACGGTCTATACATCAAATAATTGAGCATGGTAATAAAATATTGATATCTCGTAATTTCAGTAGCTTACAGGACCCTGCCCTGATATTTACGTGACTCATACCTTTGAATAAAGATACGAACATCAACATCTATAATGTATTTCAGTTAGTAGAATGTTTGTGTCATTTCAAATTATTTCAAGTCATACAAAATGTCTCCTTGATTTCCTTCTTTCAAAATTTATCACAAAAGTTATCCTTGTAATTTCATTAACATCCTCATTTCGTTTTCAAATAGTTTGTATGTCTGTGACTTTGTGCATTTTTCTAATCTAAATGACTGCTATATGAATTATATTCTTATAATCGTAAGCTCATATTAATTTTACAACTTTTATTTTGTGTTACCACTTCTTTTCTTCTGAAATTACAATTCTAGCATAGTAACTAACGGAAATTCTGCCATAGAAAATTTGTTTCCGATTAAATACAGTCGAACCATCCTATTACTTGATATGTACAATTTAAGAAAAAAAAAAAAAAAAAATAGCGTTAACAAAGTTTATAAATTTCAGGATTTTTGAAAGATAATGAAAGAACACACAATATATTAATAAATATATATAATGTTACATGGTTAAACCTTGTTAGTTTAGTTTGAAACTCTAAATAACAAGTAAATCTCGTTTTATTAAAAAAGTAATTTGCATATTCACTCTTCGAAATGATGTCTGACTTAAAAGGATTTGTAACTATTTAACTGTTTTGAAATCATTTTATTTATTTACTTAATTATTTATTCATTTATTTATTTATTTATTTATTTGTCACTTTTATTATTATTATTGAAAGGACCTGTGTGTCGCACAATTTGATATATCTGTAAACTCTGTTTCTGAAAAAGTTATCTACAGACACGGAGAAGCGCCTTTAGTATTTTGTATCCTAGGTGAAACACGCACATATCTAACGAAAACGTTCAATTTCCTACTTAGAAGTCGTCTGTGGATGCTTAAAACAATTCATTCTTACAACTCATAATCTCAATTCTGGACTGACGCGAAAAATCATGAATATAATTGATCAATTTAAATGAAATGAGTGAAAATTTCATCGAATTTTTCTTATGTAAAATCATAACAGTGTGACGAAGTACACTTCACAGATGTTTTTTTGTAAAATGTTTATTTTAATTTACTATTTTTCAAATTACAGGGCTACGTTATAAAGTGACAGAGGATAGGTGTGAGCGATCAGGTATTTTTACACCTTTTTAAACGTAACTTATAAAGTGATTCTCATAAAAGTAATTGTTTTTTACTTTATTTTAGACTGATAAGAAAAGAGTACGTATGTATATATATATATATATTTAACAGTACCTGTGAAGGAAAGAAACAATTGCCTAGCTATACGGTCTATACATCAAATAATTCAGCATGGTAATAAAATATTGATATCTCGTAATTTCAGTAGCTTAGAGGACCCTGCCCTGATATTTACGTAACTCATACCAATCAATAGAGGTACGAACATCAATATCTATAATGTAATTCAGTTAATAGAATGTTTGTGCCATTTCAAATTATTTTAATTAAGACAAAGTATCTCCTTCACTTCCTTGTTTCAAAAGGTATCACAAACGTTAACCTTGCAATTTAATTAACATCCTGATTTCGTTTTCAAATAGTTTGTATGTCTGTGACTTTGTGCATTTTTCTAATTTAAATGACTGCTATATGAATTATATTCTTATAATCGTAAGCTCATATTAATTTTACAACTTTTATTTTGTGTTACCACTTCTTTTCTTCTGAAATTACAATTCTAGCCTATGAACTAACGGAAATTCTGCCACAGAAAATTTGTTTCCGATTAAATACTGTTGAACTATCCTATTACTTGATATGTACAATTTAAGAACAAAAAAAAAAAAAAAATAGCGTTAACAAAGTTTATAAATTTCAGGATTTTTGAAAGATAATGAAAGAACACACAATATATTAATAAATATATATAATGTTACATGGTTAAACCTTGTTAGTTTAGTTTGAAACTCTAAATAACAAGTAAATCTCGTTTTATTAAAAAGTAATTTGCATATTCACTCTTCGAAATGATGTCTGACTTAAAAGGATTTGTAACTATTTAACTGTTTTGAAATCATTTTATTTATTTACTTAATTATTTATTCATTTATTTATTTATTTATTTATTTGTCACTTTTATTATTATTATTGAAAGGACCTGTGTGTCGCACAATTTGATATATCTGTAAACTCTGTTTCTGAAAAAGTTATCTGCAGACACGGAGAAGCGCCTTTAGTATTTTGTATCCTAGGTGAAACACGCACATATCTAACGAAAACGTTCAATTTCCTACTTAGAAGTCGTCTGTGGATGCTTAGAACAATTCATTCTTACAACTCATAATCTCATATTTATAATTATTACAAATCAAACAAATGTCTCCTCCACTTCCTTGATTTAAAATGTATCATAAAAGGCAAACCCGGAGTTTTATTAATGTCATGGTTTCGTGTCAAATAGTGTCTGTCTGTGACTTTGTGCATTTTTCTAAACTGAATAAGTACTACATGAAAATATTAAGTGAATACAATGATTTTGTTACAGACGTAGGCTGATGTTAATTTTAAACATTTTATTTTTATTTATTTTTCTGAAATTACAGCTTTAACCAGTGAACGATTGGAAATCAAACAGAACGCTATGTCACTGATAAATGCATTTGAAAACATCACAACAGAAGGTATGTACAATTTGATTTTTTCTTTCCAATTTTGTAAATTTAATAATATTCGAAAGATGATGAAAGAACACAGAAATTAGCAACAAATAGTATATTATTACATGATTCAACCTTGTTTGTTTAGTTTCATACTTTATGTAACAAGTGACACTCATTTTATTAAAACATAATTTGGATATTCATCCTTCGTAGTAAAGTCTGACTTGAAATCTTTAAAAAATTTTGTAATTATTATTTTTATTTATTTATTTATTTATTTATTTGTTTGTTTATTTACTGATATATTTATTTATCACTATTATTTTTATTATTGAAAGGACATGTGTATCGGAACATTTGATATACTGTAAACTCTGTTTCTGACAAAGTTATTTGCAGACACGGAGAAACGCTTTTTGTATTTTATATCGTAAGTGAAACACACATCTAACGAAAGGCTGCAATTTTCTATCGCTAAATCGTTTGTGGATGCTTAGAAGAATTAATCCTTACAACTCATAATCTCGATTCTAGTTACACTGTTTATCCATCCAATAAATGTGCATGGCAATTAAATATTGATAGCTCTAATTTCAGTAGCTTATATTACCCTGCCCTGATTTTTACATAACTCATACCTTTCAGCAGTGCTATGAACGTTTACCTTTCAATAATGGAACGTCAACTTCTGTAATATACCTCACTTAGTAGAATGTTTGTCAGTGATTTCGAATTGTTAAAAGTCAGACAAATTTCTCCTTGACTTACTTATTTCAAAATTATTCATTAAAGGTAACATCAGAGTTTCATTAATGTCCTGGCTTTGTTGTCAGATAGTGTCTGTCTGTGAGTTTATGCATTTTTCTAATCTGAATGAGTACATCATGAATATAATAAATGAAATGAAATTATTTTTTTATAAACATAAGCTGATGTTAATTTTAAACATTTTATTTTTATTTATATCTCTGAACTTCCAGGTTTAACCGGTGAACGAAAGAAAATCCTGCAACAGAAAATTTCTTCACTAATAAATGTAGTTGGAAACATCACAACAGAAGGTAGGTACTGTTTATTTTTTAATTCTTAATTTTGTAAATTTAATAATATTCGAAAGATGATGAAAGAACACAAAAAGTAGTAACAAATAGTATATTATTACATGATTAAACGTTGTTAGTTTAATTTCAAACTTTATGTTATTAGTGACCCTCACTTTATTCAAACGGAATTTGGATATTCATTCTTCGAAATGATGTCAGACTTGATAACATTCGTAACCTTTTAATTTTTTTATAATAGTTATATATATATATATAACTTTTATTATTATTATTTAAAGGACCAGTGTGTCACACGATTTGTTTTATCTGTAAAATCTGTTTCTGACAAAGTTATGTGCCGACACGATAAAACACCTTTTGTATTTTCTATGGTAAGTGAAACAAGCAGGCCTGTATCGAAAACGCTAAATTTTCTATCTGGAAGTCGTCTGTGGATGCTTAGAAGAATTCATCTTTACAACTCAGTCTGGTGTAACAAGGTGCTTTAATGCATATAATGAATATAAACGCTAAATTGACAGCAATCTATATAAATCAATAAGTCTATCTATCCACAAGAGAACTAAACACAAGTTAAGGTTCACATTACTTATTTAATTATGATATACAGACGATTTCATAATAATACATTATACTATCATAAAACATATGTTTAAGTAATTTTAATTAGTGATACGAATAAGGTCACATGGGAAACCAAGACAAAATAAGACTCTGCATAGAGGACATATTAAAACATTAAAAGTTTAGATATTAAAAATGTTATTGAAACAGGTTAATTGCACATTACACCCAATCAACATAAGAACAGACAATTGCTTACCATATTCGTCCGTAAAGACAATGTCATTCAAAAATATTGCTTTCCCCGCCTAACTGAACTCTCGTCTTGAACGTTTCCTTCGCTTCTTAATTACCTTGAATCTTGAACCTTGATTACGTGTGAAAAAGTGAAGTGAAGAAAGTTAACGTGCTAATCAGAGCAAGCTGTTGCCAGCCCTTTTATAACAACACTATGGAGTTAAAAAATTGGCGGAAACAATAAAAAAAGTGGATGTGATTGTAGTTAGAATTAAAGTTACGCAGTCTCAATTCCATCGCTTAAAAATAAAATCAGCCGATGTCATTGAAGTAACAAATTCGGTTACGCAATCTCAATTCAGTGACATCTAGTTGCACCGTCTCCAGCAAAATGAGTATGGCAATAAAATAATGATATCTCGAATTTCAGTAGCTTACAGTACCCTGATTTTTACGTGACTCATACCTGTCCATAAAGATACGAACGTCAACTTCTGTAATATATCTAAATTAATAGAATGTGTGTCAGTGATTTCAAATTATAACAAGTCAAACAAATGTCTCCTTCACGTGCTTGTTTCAAAATTTTCATAAAAGGTAACATAGGAGTTTCATTAATGTCCTCGCTTTTTCTGTCTGTGACTTTGTCCATTTTTCTAATCTGAATGAGTGCTACTTGAATATAATAGTTGAAATAGAATTATTTTCTTATTAACGGAAACTGATGTTAATTTTAAGCATTTTATTTTTATTTATATTTCTGAAATTACAGGTTTAACCTCTAAACAAAGGGCAATGGTACAGAAAGCACGTTTACTAATAAAAACAGTTGGAAACATCACAGTAGAAGGTAATTACAGTTTAATTTTTTTCTTTACAGTTTTCTGAATTTAATAATAATGAAAAAAAGACAGAAACTAGTAACAAATAATATATTATTACATGATTGAACCTTGTTAGTTTAATTTCATGCTTTACGTAACAAGTGACCCTCATTTTATTCAAACGGAATTTGGATATTCAAACTTCGAAATGATATCTCGCTTCAAAGGACTCGTAAGTTTTTATTTTGTTGTAATTATTAGTTTTATTTATTTATTTATTTATTTACTAATATATTTATGTGTCACTATTATGTATTATTATTATTATTGAAAGGACCTGTATATCGCACCATTTGATATATATGTAAATTCTGTTTCTGACAAAGTTATTTGCAGACATGCAGAAACGTATTTTGTATTTTGTATCGTAAGTGAAACACGTAAACATCTAACGAAAACGCTCAATTTTCTATCTGGAAGTCGTCTGTGGATGCTTAGAAGAATTGATCCTTAACACTCATAATCTCGATTCTAGTTACACAGTCTATATATCCAGTAAATGTGCATGGCAATAAAATTTTGATATCTCGAATTTTCAGTAGCTTACAGGACCCTGCCCTGATTATTACGTTACTCATACCTTTCAAAAAAAAAAATAAAAAAATAAATAATATACGAACGTCAACTTTTGTAATATACTTCAATTAGTAGAATGTTTGTCAGTAATTTCAAATTGTTACAAGTCAGACAAATGTCTCCTTCACTTCCTTGTATCAAAATTATCATAAAAGGTAACATCAGAGTTTCATTAATGTCCTGGCTTTGTTGTCAAATAGTGTCTGTCTGTGACTTTGTCAATTTATCTAATCTGAATGAGTACTACATGAATATAACAGGTGAAAGATAACTATTTTCTTATAAACGTAAGCTGATGATAATTTTAAACATTTTATTTTTATTTATGTTTAAGAAAAATCAGATTTAACCGGTGAACGAAAGAAAATCCTGCAACAGAAAACTTGTTCAGTGATAAATGCAGTTGGAAACATCACAAAAGAAGGTATGTACAGTTCAATTTTTTTCTTTTTAATTTTGTAAATTTAATAATATTCGAAAGATAATGAAAGAACACAGAAAGTAGTAATCAGTAGTATATTATTACATTATTCATCCTTGATTGTTTAGTTTCATACCATATGTAACAAGTGACCCTCATTTTATTAAATTTGGACATTCATCCTTCGTAATAATGTCTGACTTGAAAGTATTCGTAAAGTTTTAACTTTTATGTAATTATTGTTTTTAATTATTTATTTACTTATTTATTTTTCACATTTATTTTTATATTGAAAGGGCATGTGTATCGCACCGTTTGATATATCTGTAAACTCTGTTTCTGACAGTTATTTGTAGACACACAGAAAAGCCTTTTGTATTTTATTTCGTAATTGAAACACGTACACATCTAACGAAAAAGCTCAATTTTCTATCTCGAAGTCGTCTGTGGATGCTTAGAAAGAGTTCATCCTTACAACTCATAATCTTGATTTTAGTTACACAGTCTATATATTCAATAAATCAGCATGGTTATAAAATGTTGATATTTCGAATTTCAGTAGCTCACAGGACCCTGCCCTGATTTTAACGTTACTCATACCTTTCAATAAAGATACGAACGTCATCTTCTGTAATATATCTCTATTAGTCGAATCTCTGTCAGTCATTTGGAATTATTACTAGTCAGACAAATGTATCCTTTGACTTCCTTGTTGCAAAATTATTTTCTTCTAACACGTAAGCTGATGTTAATCTTAGACATTTTATTTTTGTTTATATTTGTGAAATTACAGGTTTTACCAGTGAACAAAGGGATCTCGTGCTCGAGAAAATTTCTTCACTAATAAATGCAGCTGGAAACATCACAACAGAAGGTATGTACTGTTTAATTTTTTCTTTCCAATTTTGTAAATTTAATAATATTCGAAAGATGATGAACAACATAAAAAGTAGTAACAAATAGTATATTATTACATAATTAAACCTTGTTTCTTTAGTATCATTCTTTATGTGGATATTCATACTTCGTAATGATGTCTCACTTGAAAATATTCGTAATCTTTTAATTTTTTAATCATTATTTATAATTATTACAAATCAAACAAATGTCTCCTCCACTTCCTTGATTTAAAATGTATCATAAAAGGCAAACCCGGAGTTTTATTAATGTCATGGTTTCGTGTCAAATAGTGTCTGTCTGTGACTTTGTGCATTTTTCTAAACTGAATAAGTACTACATGAAAATATTAAGTGAATACAATGGTTTTGTTACAGACGTAGGCTGATGTTAATTTTAAACATTTTATTTTTATTTATATTTCTGAAATTACAGCTTTAACCAGTGAACAAAGGGAAATCAAACAGAACGCTATGTCACTGATAAATATATTTGAAAACATCACAACAGAAGGTATGTACAATTTGATTTTTTCTTTCCAATTTTGTAAATTTAATAATATTCGAAACATGATGAAAGAACACAGAAATTAGCAACAAATAGTATATTATTACATGATTCAACCTTGTTTGTTTAGTTTCATACTTTATGTAACAACTGACACTCATTTTATTAAAACATAATTTGGATATTCATCCTTCGTAATAATGTCTGACTTGAAAGTATTCGTAAAGTTTTAACTTTTATGTAATTATTGTTTTTAATTATTTATTTACTTATTTATTTTTCACATTTATTTTTATATTGAAAGGGCATGTGTATCGCACCGTTTGATATATCTGTAAACTCTGTTTCTGACAGTTATTTGTAGACACACAGAAAAAGCCTTTTGTATTTTATTTCGTAATTGAAACACGTACACATCTAACGAAAAAGCTCAATTTTCTATCTCGAAGTCGTCAGTGGATGCTTTGAAGAATTCATCTTTACAACTCATAATCTTGATTCTAGTTATACGATCGATATATCCAATAAATCAGCATGGAAATAAAATATTGATATCTGGAAATTTAGTAGCTTACAGGACCCTGCCCTGATCATTACGTGACTCATACGTTTGAATAAAGGAACGTCAACTTCTGTGATATATCTCTATTAGTAGAATGATTGTCAATGATTTCGAATTATTACAAGTCAAACAAATGTCTCCTGACTTCTTTGTTTCATTAATGTCCTAGCTTTGTTGTCAAATAGTGTCTGTCTGTGACTTTGTCAATTTATCTAATCTGAATGAGTACTACATTAATAAAATAGTTGAAATAAAACTTTATTTTATTTTATAAACGTAAGTTGATGTTAATTTTAAACATTTTATTTTTATTTATGTTTAAGAAAAATCAGATTTAACCCGTGAACTATTGAAAATCCTGGAACAGAAAACTTGTTCACTGATAAATGCAGCTGGAAACATCACAAAAGAAGGTATGTACTGTTTATTTTTTATTTTTTTATTTTGTAAATTTAATAATATTCGAAAGATAATGAAAGAACACAAAAAGTAGTAACAGTTAGTATATCATTACATGAATAAACCTTGTTAGTTTAATTTCATGCTTTACGTAACAAGTGACCTTCATTTTATTCAAACGGAATTTGGATATTCAAACTTCAAAGGACTCGTAAATTTTTATTTTGTTGTAATGATTAGGTTTCTTTCCTTCTTTGTTTCTTTATTTCTTTATTTCTTTCTTTATTTATTTTTCACTATTATTATTACTATGTTTGAAAGGACCTCTGTATCGCATCATTTGATATATCTGTAAAATCTGTTTTGGACAAAGTTGTTTCCAGACACGATAAAACACCTTTTGTATTTTGCATTGTAAGTGAAACAAACAGGCCTGTATCGAAAACGCTAAATTTTCTATCGCTAAATCGTTTGTGGATGCTTAGAAGAATTAATCCTTACAACTCATAATCTCGATTCTAGTTACACTGTTTATCCATCCAATAAATGTGCATGGCAATTAAATATTGATAGCTCTAATTTCAGTAGCTTATATTACCCTGCCCTGATTTTTACATAACTCATACCTTTCAGCAGTGCTATGAACGTTTACCTTTCAATAATGGAACGTCAACTTCTGTAATATACCTCACTTAGTAGAATGTTTGTCGGTGATTTCGAATTGTTAAAAGTCAGACAAATTTCTCCTTCACTTACTTATTTCAAAATTATCATAAAAGGTAACATCAGAGTTTCATTAATGTCCTGGCTTTGTTGTCAGATAATGTCTGTCTGTGACTTTGTGCATTTTTCTAATCTGAATGAGTACATCATGAATATAATAGTTGAAATAAAATTATGTTCTTATTAATGAAAGCTGATGTTAATTTTAAGCATTTTATTTGTATTTATATTTCTCAAATTACAGGTTTAACCAGTGAACGAAGGGAAATCGTTCTATGCAAAGCTTATTCACTTCTAAGGACAGTTCAAAAGATCACAATAGACGGTATGTACAGTTCAGTTGTTTTCTTTACAATTTTGTAAATTTAATAATATTCGAAAGATGAATAAAGAACACAAAAAGTAGTAACAAATAGTATATTATTACATGATTCAACCTTGTCAGTTTAGTTTCATTCTTTATGTTATAAGTGACCCTCATTTTATTAAAACATAATTTGTATATTCATCCTTCAAAGTAAAGTCTGACTTGAAGAAATTCGTCACCTTTTAATTTTTTGGCAGACATTATACAAATATATATATATATATATATATATATATATATACACCGCCAAAATAATTACAAACAAATTAAAAGATTTTATATATATATATATTATTGCTGTTGAAAGAGCCTGTGTATCGCACCATTTGATATGTCTGTAAAATCTGTTTTTAACAAAACTATTTGCACGCACGGTTAATCGCCTTTTGTATTTTATTTCGTAAGTGAAACACGTACACATCTAACGAAAACGCTCAATTTTCTATCTCGAAATCCTCAGTAGATGCTTAGAAGAATTCATCCTTACGACTCATAATCTCGAATCTAGTTACACGGTCTATCCATGCAATCAATCAGCATCGCAATAAAATATTGATATCTCGAAATTTAGTAGCTTACAGGACCCTGCCCTGATCATTACGTGACTCATACCTTTGAATAAAGGAACGTCAACTTCTGTGATATATCTCTATTAGTAGAATGTTTGTCAGTGATTTCGAATTATTACAAGTCAAACAAATGTCTCCTGACTTCTTTGTTTCATTACTGTCCTAGCTTTGTTGTCAAAAAGTGTCTGTCTGTGACTTTGTGCATTTTCCTAATCTGAATAAGTACTACATGAATATAATATTGAAATAAAATTATGATGTTAATTTTAAACATTTAATTTTTATATATATTTCTCAAATTACAGGTTTAACCCGTGAACGATGGGAAATCATGCTGCATAAAACTTGTTCACTAATAAAGGCAGTTCGAAACACCACAACAAAAGGTATGTACAGTTCAATAGTTTTCTTTACAATTTTGTAAATTTAATAATAGTGGAAATATGATGAAAAAAGACAGAAACTAGTAACAAATAGTATATCATTACATCAATAAAAACTTGTTAGTTTAGTTTCATTCTTTATGTTATAAGTGACCCTCATTTGATTGAAACATATTTGGATATTCATCCTTCGCATTGATGTTTGACTTGAGAGGATTCGTAACCTTTTAATCCTATTGTAATTATTATTTGATATATCTGTAAACTCTGTTTCTGAAAGTTATTTGTAGATACGGAGAAAGGCTTTAGTATTTAGTATCTTCAGCGAAACACTTACACGTCTAACGAAAACGCTAAATTTTCTATCTCGAATTCGTCTGTGGATGCTTAGAAGAATTCATCTTTACAACTCAGTCTGGTGTAAGAAGATGCTTTAATGCATATAATGAATATAAACGCTAAATTGACAGCAATCTATATAAATCAATAAGTCTATCTATCCACAAGAGAACTAAACACAAGTTAAGGTTCACATTACTTATTTAATTATGATATACAGACGATTTCATAATAATACATTATACTATCATAAAACATATGTTTAAGTAATTTTAATTAGTGATACGAATAAGGTCACATGGGAAACCAAGACAAAATAAGACTCTGCATAGAGGACATATTAAAACATTAAAAGTTTAGATATTAAAAATGTTATTGAAACAGGTTAATTGCACATTACACCCAATCAACATAAGAACAGACAATTGCTTACCATATTCGTCCGTAAAGACAATGTCATTCAAAAATATTGCTTTCCCCGCCTAACTGAACTCTCGTCTTGAACGTTTCCTTCGCTTCTTAATTACCTTGAATCTTGAACCTTGATTACGTGTGAAAAAGTGAAGTGAAGAAAGTTAACGTGCTAATCAGAGCAAGCTGTTGCCACCCATTTTATAACAACACTATGGAGTTAAAAAATTGGCGGAAACAATAAAAAAGTGGATGTGATTGTAGTTAGAATTAAAGTTACGCAGTCTCAATTCCATCGCTTAAAAATAAAATCAGCCGATGTCATTGAAGTAACAAATTCGGTTACGCAATCTCAATTCAGTGACATCTAGTTGCACCGTCTCCAGCAAAATGAGTATGGCAATAAAATAATGATATCTCGAATTTCAGTAGCTTACAGTACCCTGATTTTTACGTGACTCATACCTGTCCATAAAGATACGAACGTCAACTTCTGTAATATATCTAAATTAATAGAATGTGTGTCAGTGATTTCAAATTATTACAAGTCAAACAAATGTCTCCTTCACGTCCTTGTTTCAAAATTTTCATAAAAGGTAACATAGGAGTTTCATTAATGTCCTCGCTTTTTCTGTCTGTGACTTTGTCCATTTTTCTAATCTGAATGAGTGCTACTTGAATATAATAGTTGAAATAGAATTATTTTCTTATTAACGGAAACTGATGTTAATTTTAAGCATTTTATTTTTATTTATATTTCTGAAATTACAGGTTTAACCTCTAAACAAAGGGCAATGGTACAGAAAGCACGTTTACTAATAAAAACAGTTGGAAACATCACAATAGAAGGTAATTACAGTTTAATTTTTTTCTTTACAGTTTTCTGAATTTAATAATATTCGAAAGATGATGAAAAAAGACAGAAACTAGTAACAAATAATATATTATTACATGATTGAACCTTGTTAGTTTAATTTCATGCTTTACGTAACAAGTAACCTTCATTTTATTCAAACGGAATTTGGATATTCAAACTTCAAAATGATATCTCGCTTCAAAGGACTCGTAAGTTATTATTTTGTTGTAATTATTAGTTTTATTTATTTATTTATTTATTTACTAATATATTTATGTGTCACTATTTTGATATCTCGAATTTTCAGTAGCTTACAGGACCCTGCCCTGATTCTTACGTTAATCATACCTTTCCAAAAAAAAATAAAAAAATAATGGAACGTCAACTTTTGTAATATACCTCAATTAGTAGAATGTTTGTCAGTAATTTCAAATTGTTACAAGTCAGACAAATGTCTCCTTCACTTCCTTGTATCAGAATTATCATAAAAGGTAACATCAGAGTTTCATTAATGTCCTGGCTTTGTTGTCAGATAATGTCTGTCTGTGACTTTGTCAATTTATCTAATCTGAATGAGTACTACATGAATATAACAGGTGAAATAAAACATGTTTTTTTTATAATGTTAATTTTAAACATTTTATTTTTATGTATATTTAAGGAATTTCAGGTTTAACCCGTGAACTATTGAAAATCCTGGAACAGAAAACTTGTTCACTGATAAATGCAGTTGGAAACATCAGTTTAATTTTTTTCTTTACAATTTCGTAAATTTAATAATTTTCGAAAGATGATGAAAAATCCCCAAAGAAAGTAGGAAGGAATTGTACATTATTGCATACTAAACCTTGTTAGTTTAGTTTCGTACTTTATGTAACAAGTGACCCTCGTTTTATTAAAACATAATTTGGATATTCATGTTCGTAATGATCTTTGACTTCAAAACATTGGTAAAATTTTAATTGTTTTGTAATCTCTCTCTCTCTCTCTCTCTCTCTCTCTCTCTCTCTCTCTCTCTCTCTCTCTCTCTCTCTCTCTCTCTCTCTCTCTCTCTCTCTCTCTCTCTCTCTCTCTCTCTCTTAACAAAGCTGTTTACACACACGGTGAATCAACTTTTCTATTTTCAGTCGTAAGTGAAACTCGTACACATCTAACAAAAACTCTCAATTTTCTATCTCGAAATCCTCAGTGGATGCTTAGAAAGAATTCATCCTTAAACATGAAAAATACGATTCAAGTTACGCGGTCTATACATCCAATAAATGAGCATGGCAATAAAATATTGATATCTCGTAGTTTCATTATTGTCCTGGTTTCGTTGTCAAAGAGTGTTTGTCTGTCTGTAACTTTATGGATTATTCTAATCTGAATGAGTACTACAGGAATATAAAAGGTGAAATACAATTATTTTCTTATAAACGTAAGCTGATCTGAATTTAAAACATTATTTTAATATTTATATTATTTAATTTACAGGTTTGATCCTTCACCCAGTGGAAATCATGAAACAGAATGTTTATTTACTACCAAAGACAGTTGAATACATCACAACAGAAGGTATGTACAATTTAATTTTGGTTTTTTACAATTTTGTAAAATTAATAATTTTCGAAAGATGATAATTTGGATATTCATGCTTCGTAATGATCTTTGACTTCAAAACATTGGTAAAATGTTGATTGTTTTGTAATCTCTCTCTCTCTCTCTCTCTCTCTCTCTCTCTCTCTCTCTCTCTCTCTCTCTCTCTCTCTCTCTCTCTCTCTCTCTCTCTCTCTCTCTCTCTCTCTCCCTCTTTCTCTCTCTCTCTCTCTCTCTCTCTCTCTCTCTCTCTCTCTCTCTCTCTCTCTCTCTCTCTCTCTCTCTTTCTCTTTCTCTCTCTGTCTTTCTCTCTCTCTCTCTCTCTCTCTCTCTCTCTCTCTCTCTCTCTCTCTCTCTCTCTCTCTCTGTATATATATATATTATGACTTTTATTATTATTTCTGAAATGTCCTGTGTATCACAGCAATTAATATATTTGTAAAATCTGTTTTTGAGAATGTTGCAGACACGGTGAAACGCCTTTTGTATTTCGTATCGTAAGTGAAACACATACACCTCTAACGAAAACATTCAGTTTTCTATCTCGAAGTCGTCTGTGGATGCTTCGAAGGAATTGATCCTTAAAACTCAAAATCTCGATTCTATTTACACGGTCTATCCATCCAATAAATGTGCATGGCAATAAAATAGTGATATCTGGAAATTCAGTAGCTTACAGGACCCTGTCCTGATCATTACGTGACTCGTGTCTTTGAATTAACGAACGTCAACTTGTGTAATATATCTCAATCAGCAGAATGTTTGTGAGTGATTTCGAATCATTACAAGTCAGACAATGTTTCCTTGTTTCAAAATTATCATAACAGGTAACCTCAGAGTTTCATTAATGTCCTGTCTCCGCTTTCAAATAGTGTCTGTCTGTGACTATTTGCATTTTTCTAATCTGAATGAGCACTGCATGAATATAACAGGTGAAATATGATTATTTTCTTATAAACGTAAGCTGATGATACGTTTAAACGTTTTATTTTGATTTATATTTCTGAAATTACAGATTTAATCCTTGAACGAATCCAAAAGATGCACAAAGTTTATTTGCTATTAAATGCAGTTGAAAGCATCACAGCAATAGGTATGTTGAGTTTAATTTTTTGCTTTACAAATTTGTAATTATAATAATTTTCGAAAAAAGACGAAGGAACACAAGAAGTAGTAATAAGTAGTATATTATTACACGATTAAAGATTGTTACTTTAGTTTCATATTTTATCTAACAAGTGACCCTTGCTTTATTAAAACGTAATTTGGATATTCATCCTTGGTAATGATACCTGACTTGAAAGGATTTTGACCTTTTCAATTCTTTTGTAACCATTATTTTTATTTATTTATTTACTTATCTCGAACTCGCCTGTTGATGCTCAAAAGAATTCATCTTTACAACTCATAATCTCGATTCAAGTTACGCGGTCTATACATCCAATAAATGAGCATGGCAATAAAATATTGATATCTCGTAGTTTCATTATTGTCCTGGTTTCGTTGTCAAAGAGTGTTTGTCTGTCTGTAACTTTATGAATTATTCTAATCTGAATGAGTACTACAGGAATATAAAAGGTGAAATACAATTATTTTCTTATAAACGTAAGCTGATCTAAATTTAAAACATTATTTTAATATTTATATTATTGAAATTACAGGTTTGATCCTTCAACAAATGGAACTCATGCAACAGAATGTTTATTTACTACAAAAGACAGCTGAATACTTCACAATAGAAGGTATGTACAATTCAATTGTGTTTTTTTACAATTTTGTAAATATAATAATTTTCGAAAGATGATGAAAAATCCCCTAAGAAAGTAGGAAGGAATTGTACATTATTACATTATTAAACCTTGTTAGTTTAGTTTCGTACTTTATGTAACAAGTGTCCCTCATTTTACTAAAACATAATTTGGATATTCATGCTTCGTAATGATCTTTGACTTCAAAACATTGGTAAAATTTTAATTGTTTTGTAATCTCTCTCTCTCTCTCTCTCTCTCTCTCTCTCTCTCTCTCTCTCTCTCTCTCTCTCTCTCTCTCTCTCTCTCTCTCTCTCTCTCTCTCTCTCTGTATATATATATATGTGTGTGTGTGTGTGTGTATATATATCATCACTTTTATTATTATTTCTGAAATATCCTGTGTATCACAGCAATTAATATATTTGTAAAATCTGTTTTTGAGAAAGTTGCAGACACGGTGAAACGCCTTTTGTATTTCGTATCGTAAATGAAACACATACACCTCCAACGAAAACATTCAGTTTTCTATCTCGAAGTCGTCTGTGGATGCTTCGAAGGAATTGATCCTTAAAACTCAAAATCTCGATTCTATTTACACGGTCTATCCATCCAATAAATGTGCATGGCAATAAAATAGTGATATCTGGAAATTCAGTAGCTTACAGGACCCTGCCCTGATCATTAAGTGACTCGACTTGTGTCTTTGTATTAACGAACGTCAACTTGTGTAATATATCTCAATCAGCAGAATGTTTGTGAGTGATTTCGAATCATTACAAGTCAGACAATGTTTCCTTGTTTCAAAATTATCATAACAGGTAACCTCGGAGTTTCATTAATGTCCTGTCTCCGCTTTCAAATAGTGTCTGTCTGTGACTATTTGCATTTTTCTAATGTGAATGAGCACTGCATGAATATAACAGGTGAAATATAATTATTTTCTTATAAACGTAAGCTGATGATACGTTTAAACATTTTATTTTGATTTATGTTTTTGAAATTACAGGTTTATACAGTTAAACCATCCTATTACTTGATATTTACAATTCAAAAAAATAATATCGTTCACAAAGTTTGCAAATTTCAGGAGTTTTGAAAGATAATGAAAGAACACACAATATATTAATAAATAAATATACTGTTACATGGTTAAACCTTGCTAGTTTAATTTCAACCTTTAGGTAACAACTGACCGTCGTTTTATTAAAAAGTAATTTGCATATTCACTCTTCGAAAAGATGTCTGACTTGAAAGGATTCGTAACCATTTAACTGTTTTGAAATCATTTTATTTATTTATTTATTTATTTATTTAATTATTTTTTCATTTATTTATTTATTTATCATTTTTATTATTGCTATTGAAAGGACCTGTGTATCGCACCCTTTGATATATCTGTAAACTCTGTTTCTGACAGTTATTTGCAGACACGAAGAAACACCTTTTGTATTTTGTATCGTAATTGAAACAAGTAAACATCTAATAAAACGCTCAATTTTCTATCTCGAAGTCGTTTGTGGATGCTTAGAAAGAAATCATCCTTACAGCTCATAATCTTGATTCTAGTTACACAATTCTAGTTTTGTTATAAACGTATGTTAATTTTAAGCATTTTATTTTTATATATATTTCTCAAATTACAGGTTTACCCACAGAACAAAGGCAAATCGTGATACAGGACATTAATTCACTAAGAATAAAAATTGCAAAGAACACCAGAGAAGGTATGTTCAGTTCAACTGTTTTCTTTACAATTTTGTAAATTTAATAATATTTAGAAGATGATGAAAGAACACAAGAAGTAGTAACAAATAATATATTATTACATGATTCAACCTTGTCAGTTTAGTTTCATACTTTATGTTATAAGTGACCCTCATTTTATTAAAACATAATTTGCATATTCATCCTTCCTAATAATGTCTGACTTGAAAAAATTCGTAACCTTTTAATTTTTTGGTAATCATTATAGAATTATAACATAATAATTACAAGTTTTTAAAAAGATTTTACATATATATATATATATATATATATATATATATATATTATTGCTATTGAAAGAGCCTGCGTTTCGCACCATTTGATATGTCTGTAAAATTTGTTTTTAACAAAGCTGTTCGCGCACACGGTGAATCGCCTTTTGTATTTTGAATCGTAACTGAAACGCTTACTCATCTAACGAAAACGCTCTTCTTTCTATCTCGAAATCCTCTGTAGATGCTTAGAAAGAGTTCATGCTTACAACTCATAATCTCGATTCTGGTTACACAGTTTACCCATCCAACAAATCAGCATGTAAATAAAATAGTGATATCTGGAAATTCAGTAGCTTACAGGACCCTGTCCTGATCATTACGTGACTCGACTTGTGTCTTTGTATTAACGAACGTCAACTTGTGTAATATATCTCAATCAGCAGAATGTTTGTGAGTGATTTCAAATTATTACAAGTCAGACAATGTTTCCTTGTTTCAAAATTATCATAACAGGTAACCTCGGAGTTTCATTAATGTCCTGTCTCCGCTTTCAAATAGTGTCTGTCTGTGACTATTTGCATTTTTCTAATGTGAATGAGCACTGCATGAATATAACAGGTGAAATATAATTATTTTCTTATAAACGTAAGCTGATGATACGTTTAAACATTTTATTTTGATTTATATTTCTGAAATTACACGTTTAATCCTTGAACAAATCAAAAGCATACAGAAAGCCTGTTTGCTATTAAATATATTTGAACACATCATTAAATGCTTAGACACAGTTGAGAAGAGACGAGACAGAACAGTTGAGAAGAGATGAGACAGAACAGTTGAGAAGTGATGAAACAGAACAGTTGAGAAGTGACGAGAGAGAACAGTTGAGAAGTGATGAGACAGAACAGTTGAGAAGTGAGAAGAGAGAACAGTTGAGAACTGAGAAGAGAGAACAGTTGAGAAGTGATGAGACAGAACAGTTGAGAAGTGACGAGAGAGAACAGTTGAGAACTGAGAAGAGAGAACAGTTGAGAACTGAAGAGAGAGAACAGTTGAGAACTGAAGAGAGAGAACAGTTGAGAACTGAAGAGAGAGAACAGTTAAGAACTGAAGAGAGAGAACAGTTGAGAAGTGAAGAGAGAACAATTGAGAACTGAAGAGAGAACAGTTGAGAAGTGAAGAGAGAGAACAGTTGAGAAGTGAAGAGAGAACAATTCAGAACTAAAGAGAGAACATTTGAGAAGTGAAGAGAGAGAACAGTTGAGAAGTGAAGAGAGAACAGTTGAGAAGTGAAGAGAGAGAACAGTTGAGAAGTGAAGAGAGAACAATTGAGAACTGAGAAGAGAGAGAACAGTTGAGAACTGAGAAGAGACAGAACAGTTGAGAACTGAGAAGAGAGAGAACAGTTGAGAACTGAAGAGTGAACAGTTGAGAAGTGAAGAGAGGGAACAGTTGAGAAGTGAAGAGAGAGAACAGTTGAGAAGTGAAGAGAGAACAGTTGAGAAGTGAAGAGAGAACAGTTGAGAAGTGAAGAGAGAGAACAGTTGAGAAGTGAAGAGAGAACAGTTGAGAAATGAAGAGAGAGAACAGTTGAGAAGTGAAGAGAGAACAGTTGAAAAGTGAAGAGAGAGAACAGTTGAGAAGTGAAGATAGAACAGTTGAGAAGTGAAGAGAGAACAGTTGAGAAGTGAAGAGAGAGAACAGTTGAGAAGTGAAGAGAGAACAGTTGAGAAGTGAAGAGAGAGAACAGTTGAGAAGTGAAGAGAGAACAGTTGAAAAGTGAAGAGAGAAAGTTGAGAAGTGAAGAGAGAGAACAGTTGAGAAGTGAAGAGAGAGAACAGTTGAGAAGTGAAGAGAGAACAGTTGAGAAGTGAAGAGAGAACAGTTGAGAAGTGAAGAGAGAGAACAGTTGAGAAGTGAAGAGAGAATAGTTGAGAAATGAAGAGAGAGAACAGTTGAGAAGTGAAGAGAGAACAGTTGAGAAGTGAAGAGAGAGAACAGTTGAGAAGTGAAGAGAGAACAGTTGAGAAGTGAAGAGAGAGAACAGTTGAGAAGTGAAGAGAGAACAGTTGAGAAGTGAAGAAAGAGAACAGTTGAGAAGTGAAGAGAGAACAGTTGAGAAGTGAAGAGAGAAAACAGTTGAGAAGTGAAGAGAGAATAGTTGAGAAGTGAAGAGAGAACAGTTGAGAAGTGAAGAGAGAGAACAGTTGAGAAGTGAAGAGAGAACAGTTGAGAAGTGAAGAGAGAACAGTTGAGAACTGAAGAGTGAACAGTTGAGAACTGAGAAGAGAGAGAACAGTTGAGAAGTGAAGAGAGAGAACAGTTGAGAAGTGATGAGAGAACAGTTGAGAAGTGAAGAGAGAACAGTTGAGAAGTGAAGAGAGAGAACAGTTGAGAAGTGAAGAGAGAACAGTTGAGAAGTGAAGAGAGAGAACAGTTGAGAAGTGAAGAGAGAACAGTTGAGAAGTGAAGAGACAACAGTGGAGAACTGAAGAGAGAATAGTTGAGAACTGAGAAGAGAGAGAACAGTTGAGAACTGAGAAGAGAACAGTTGAGAACTGAGAAGAGAGAGAACAGTTGAGAAGTGAAGAGATGGAACAGTTGAGAAGTGAAGAGAGAGAACAGTTGAGAAGTGAAGAGAGAACAGTTGAGAAGTGAAGAGAGAACAGTTGAGAAGTGAAGATACAGAACAGTTGAGAAGTGAAGAGAGAGAATAGTTTAGAAGTGACGAGACAGAACAGTTGAGAACTGAAGACAGAACATTTGAGAAGAGATGAGTCAGAACAGTTGAGAAACAATGAGTCAGAACAGTTGAGAAACATAATTTCCTTGTTGTATTATTTCATTTTCGTTGTTATTGTATATCACAGTTCCACATAATATTATTCTCCTGTTAAACTGCCGTGCGTATGTCTGTGTCTGTTTGTGTATCAGTGTGTTGTGTTGATTAGTGAGTAGAAATGTATACAATTATGAACAAGCTCATTTATGTGTACACAGGCAAAACACGTGATAGCACGTCCTGCTTTCACTGCGGCGGAGGTCTTTCTAATTGGATGCAGGGACAAAACCCTTACGTGGAACACGCCAGATGGTTTCCAGAATGCGATTTCATCAGACATGTGAAGGGAGACAATTTTGTGGATTTGGTACAAGAAATGGATGAAAATGAAGAGCAGGTAAGTAGCTGACATTTTTAACTTTACCACGAAAATATTAAACTTGCATAAATATGTGTACCGGTGTTTTCACTAGGAATCAGAAATCGCTGGTGATGAGGAAGAAATTGAACCCGTTACGGTAAGTGAAAATCTGAGCACATGGTTCAAGAACTTCTGAGCAGATTAGATGTCAGTTCAGTGTTACCAGGATTGGAATCTGCTGGTAAGAGTTTGGTCACTAGATGTTGTGGTGTTGTTTTTAGTGATTCTCATCAAAGTTCTTCACAGCTTTGTGTCAATAATTTACTAATCTTTCAGCTGTCCAGTCTTCTATTTGAAAACTCCTTTTCATCATTGAAAACACCATGTCACAGCGACTACGTCGACGTACAAAGACGCATTTCGTCTTTTGAACAGCGGTGGCCTCATTCTGACAACCAGTCTCCGACAGAACTGGCAGAAGCCGGTTTCTTCTTCTCTGGTTAGTGCAACTCTTACTTAATTAGTAGAAATCTTCACATTTTAATAATCATTTGAAAATCTTCTTCCTCTAATTTATACTTCTACCATATAAATAGTTTTTATCTTAATGTTACTTTCAATAGCAACTTCAAATACTTGACGTCTTAATAGTCACTGGAACATTTGTCCATTTTAATAGTCGTTTAAAATCTGACATTTCAATTGATTTTCAAAACGTTAGGTATTTTAACAATAATTTAGAATCTTTGACATTATAATACTGAATTCAATTTTTCACCATTTTAATCTTCATCTCGAATTTTAAAGTTCTGATAGAAATTTAGATTTTCATTTGTATACGTATTTTAACTGTCGTTTGACTTTTTTGACAGTTAAATAGTTTTGTGAAGTTACTGACTGTTTGACAGTCTTTTGAAATTCTTTTCTATTTCCAAATTTTACAGCACGAAATATACATTGTTACCAGTACTAGGCATCTGATTATTGTTACAGACGAAATAAATAAATAAATAAATAAATAAATTAATTTGAAAAGTCACCTAAGAACTTGGAAGAAGAACAGAGCTTATTTTTAATTCACGACATTTGTCCGTATAGTTTATATTGCAATTTAGTTTCTAAATGTTCTATTCTGGCTGTTGCTGCTTTTTTTGTTGTTGTTTTTATTATGAAACTCAGTATGAACATTTGTCTGACTTTAGTTAAAAGGAAACAAAAAATAACAAGAAGAACAAAAATATAAAACACAAACATAATTTCTTTGTTGTATTATTTCATTTTCGTTGTTATTGTATATCACAGTTCCACATAATATTATTCTCCTGTTAAACTGCCGTGCGTATGTCTGTGTCTGTTTGTGTGTCAGTGTGTTGTGTTGATTAGTGAGTAGAAATGTATACAATTATGAACAAGCTCATTTATGTGTACACAGGCAAAACACGTGATAGCACGTCCTGCTTTCACTGCGGCGGAGGTCTTTCTAATTGGATGCAGGGACAAAACCCTTACGTGGAACACGCCAGATGGTTTCCAGAATGCGATTTCATCAGACATGTGAAGGGAGACAATTTTGTGGATTTGGTACAAGAAATGGATGAAAATGAAGAGCAGGTAAGTAGCTGACATTTTTAACTTTACCACGAAAATATTAAACTTGCATAAATATGTGTACCGGTGTTTTCACTAGGAATCAGAAATCGCTGGTGATGAGGAAGAAATTGAACCCGTTACGGTAAGTGAAAATCTGAGCACATGGTTCAAGAACTTCTGAGCAGATTAGATGTCAGTTCAGTGTTACCAGGATTGGAATCTGCTGGTAAGAGTTTGGTCACTAGATGTTGTTGTGGTCTTTTTAGTGATTCTCATCAAAGTTCTTCACAGCTTTGCGACAATAATTTACTAATCTTTCAGCTGTCCAGTCTTCTATTTGAACACTCCTTTTCATCAGCCCCGCCATTGAAAACACCATGTCACAGCGACTACGTCGACGTACAAAGACGCATTTCGTCTTTTGAACAGCGGTGGCCTCATTCTGACAACCAGTCTCCGACAGAACTGGCAGAAGCCGGTTTCTTCTTCTCTGGTTAGTGCAACTCTTACTTAATTAGTAGAAATCTTCACATTTTAATAATCATTTGAAAATCTTCTTCCTCTAATTTATACTTCTACCATATAAATAGTTTTTATCTTAATGTTACTTTCAATAGCAACTTCAAATACTTGACGTCTTAATAGTCACTGGAACATTTGTCCATTTTAATAGTCGTTTAAAATCTGACATTTCAATTGATTTTCAAAACGTTAGGTATTTTAACAATAATTTAGAATCTTTGACATTATAATACTGAATTCAATTTTTCACCATTTTAATCTTCATCTCGAATTTTAAAGTTCTGATAGAAATTTAGATTTTCATTTGTATACGTATTTTAACTGTCGTTTGACTTTTTGACAGTTAAATAGTTTTTGTGAAGTTACTGACTGTTTGACAGTCTTTTGAAATTCTTTTCTATTTCCAAATTTTACAGCACGAAATATACATTGTTACCAGTACTAGGCATCTGATTATTGTTACAGACGAAATAAATAAATAAATAAATAAATAAATTAATTTGAAAAGTCACCTAAGAACTTGGAAGAAGAACAGAGCTTATTTTTAATTCACGACATTTGTCCGTATAGTTTATATTGCAATTTAGTTTCTAAATGTTCTATTCTGGCTGTTGCTGCTTTTTTTGTTGTTGTTTTTATTATGAAACTCAGTATGAACATTTGTCTGACTTTAGTTAAAAGGAAACAAAAAATAACAAGAAGAACAAAAATATAAAACACAAACATAATTTCTTTGTTGTATTATTTCATTTTCGTTGTTATTGTATATCACAGTTCCACATAATATTATTCTCCTGTTAAACTGCCGTGCGTATGTCTGTGTCTGTTTGTGTGTCAGTGTGTTGTGTTGATTAGTGAGTAGAAATGTATACAATTATGAACAAGCTCATTTATGTGTACACAGGCAAAACACGTGATAGCACGTCCTGCTTTCACTGCGGCGGAGGTCTTTCTAATTGGATGCAGGGACAAAACCCTTACGTGGAACACGCCAGATGGTTTCCAGAATGCGATTTCATCAGACATGTGAAGGGAGACAATTTTGTGGATTTGGTACAAGAAATGGATGAAAATGAAGAGCAGGTAAGTAGCTGACATTTTTAACTTTACCACGAAAATATTAAACTTGCATAAATATGTGTACCGGTGTTTTCACTAGGAATCAGAAATCGCTGGTGATGAGGAAGAAATTGAACCCGTTACGGTAAGTGAAAATCTGAGCACATGGTTCAAGAACTTCTGAGCAGATTAGATGTCAGTTCAGTGTTACCAGGATTGGAATCTGCTGGTAAGAGTTTGGTCACTAGATGTTGTTGTGGTCTTTTAGTGATTCTCATCAAAGTTCTTCACAGCTTTGCGACAATAATTTACTAATCTTTCAGCTGTCCAGTCTTCTATTTGAACACTCCTTTTCATCAGCCCCGCCATTGAAAACACCATGTCACAGCGACTACGTCGACGTACAAAGACGCATTTCGTCTTTTGAACAGCGGTGGCCTCATTCTGACAACCAGTCTCCGACAGAACTGGCAGAAGCCGGTTTCTTCTTCTCTGGTTAGTGCAACTCTTACTTAATTAGTAGAAATCTTCACATTTTAATAATCATTTGAAAATCTTCTTCCTCTAATTTATACTTCTACCATATAAATAGTTTTTATCTTAATGTTACTTTCAATAGCAACTTCAAATACTTGACGTCTTAATAGTCACTGGAACATTTGTCCATTTTAATAGTCGTTTAAAATCTGACATTTCAATTGATTTTCAAAACGTTAGGTATTTTAACAATAATTTAGAATCTTTGACATTATAATACTGAATTCAATTTTTCACCATTTTAATCTTCATCTCGAATTTTAAAGTTCTGATAGAAATTTAGATTTTCATTTGTATACGTATTTTAACTGTCGTTTGACTTTTTGACAGTTAAATAGTTCTGTGAAGTTACTGACTGTTTGACAGTCTTTTGAAATTTTTTCTATTTCCAAATTTTACAGCACGAAATATACATTGTTACCAGTACTAGGCATCTGATTATTGTTACAGACGAAATAAATAAATAAATAAATAAATAAATTAATTTGAAAAGTCACCTAAGAACTTGGAAGAAGAACAGAGCTTATTTTTAATTCACGACATTTGTCCGTATAGTTTATATTGCAATTTAGTTTCTAAATGTTCTATTCTGGCTGTTGCTGCTTTTTTTGTTGTTGTTTTTATTATGAAACTCAGTATGAACATTTGTCTGACTTTAGTTAAAAGGAAACAAAAAATAACAAGAAGAACAAAAATATAAAACACAAACATAATTTCTTTGTTGTATTATTTCATTTTCGTTGTTATTGTATATCACAGTTCCACATAATATTATTCTCCTGTTAAACTGCCGTGCGTATGTCTGTGTCTGTTTGTGTGTCAGTGTGTTGTGTTGATTAGTGAGTAGAAATGTATACAATTATGAACAAGCTCATTTATGTGTACACAGGCAAAACACGTGATAGCACGTCCTGCTTTCACTGCGGCGGAGGTCTTTCTAATTGGATGCAGGGACAAAACCCTTACGTGGAACACGCCAGATGGTTTCCAGAATGCGATTTCATCAGACATGTGAAGGGAGACAATTTTGTGGATTTGGTACAAGAAATGGATGAAAATGAAGAGCAGGTAAGTAGCTGACATTTTTAACTTTACCACGAAAATATTAAACTTGCATAAATATGTGTACCGGTGTTTTCACTAGGAATCAGAAATCGCTGGTGATGAGGAAGAAATTGAACCCGTTACGGTAAGTGAAAATCTGAGCACATGGTTCAAGAACTTCTGAGCAGATTAGATGTCAGTTCAGTGTTACCAGGATTGGAATCTGCTGGTAAGAGTTTGGTCACTAGATGTTGTTGTGGTCTTTTTAGTGATTCTCATCAAAGTTCTTCACAGCTTTGCGACAATAATTTACTAATCTTTCAGCTGTCCAGTCTTCTATTTGAACACTCCTTTTCATCAGCCCCGCCATTGAAAACACCATGTCACAGCGACTACGTCGACGTACAAAGACGCATTTCGTCTTTTGAACAGCGGTGGCCTCATTCTGACAACCAGTCTCCGACAGAACTGGCAGAAGCCGGTTTCTTCTTCTCTGGTTAGTGCAACTCTTACTTAATTAGTAGAAATCTTCACATTTTAATAATCATTTGAAAATCTTCTTCCTCTAATTTATACTTCTACCATATAAATAGTTTTTATCTTAATGTTACTTTCAATAGCAACTTCAAATACTTGACGTCTTAATAGTCACTGGAACATTTGTCCATTTTAATAGTCGTTTAAAATCTGACATTTCAATTGATTTTCAAAACGTTAGGTATTTTAACAATAATTTAGAATCTTTGACATTATAATACTGAATTCAATTTTTCACCATTTTAATCTTCATCTCGAATTTTAAAGTTCTGATAGAAATTTAGATTTTCATTTGTATACGTATTTTAACTGTCGTTTGACTTTTTTGACAGTTAAATAGTTCTGTGAAGTTACTGACTGTTTGACAGTCTTTTGAAATTCTTTTCTATTTCCAAATTTTACAGCACGAAATATACATTGTTACCAGTACTAGGCATCTGATTATTGTTACAGACGAAATAAATAAATAAATAAATAAATAAATTAATTTGAAAAGTCACCTAAGAACTTGGAAGAAGAACAGAGCTTATTTTTAATTCACGACATTTGTCCGTATAGTTTATATTGCAATTTAGTTTCTAAATGTTCTATTCTGGCTGTTGCTGCTTTTTTTTTTTTTTTTTTTTTTATGAAACTCAGTATGAACATTTGTCTGACTTTAGTTAAGAGGAAACAAAAATAACAAGAAGAACAAAAATATAAAACACAAACATAATTTCTTTGTTGTATTATTTCATTTTCGTTGTTATTGTATATCACAGTTCCACATAATATTATTCTCCTGTTAAACTGCCGTGCGTATGTCTGTGTCTGTTTGTGTGTCAGTGTGTTGTGTTGATTAGTGAGTAGAAATGTATACAATTATGAACAAGCTCATTTATGTGTACACAGGCAAAACACGTGATAGCACGTCCTGCTTTCACTGCGGCGGAGGTCTTTCTAATTGGATGCAGGGACAAAACCCTTACGTGGAACACGCCAGATGGTTTCCAGAATGCGATTTCATCAGACATGTGAAGGGAGACAATTTTGTGGATTTGGTACAAGAAATGGATGAAAATGAAGAGCAGGTAAGTAGCTGACATTTTTAACTTTACCACGAAAATATTAAACTTGCATAAATATGTGTACCGGTGTTTTCACTAGGAATCAGAAATCGCTGGTGATGAGGAAGAAATTGAACCCGTTACGGTAAGTGAAAATCTGAGCACATGGTTCAAGAACTTCTGAGCAGATTAGATGTCAGTTCAGTGTTACCAGGATTGGAATCTGCTGGTAAGAGTTTGGTCACTAGATGTTGTTGTGGTCTTTTTAGTGATTCTCATCAAAGTTCTTCACAGCTTTGCGACAATAATTTACTAATCTTTCAGCTGTCCAGTCTTCTATTTGAACACTCCTTTTCATCAGCCCCGCCATTGAAAACACCATGTCACAGCGACTACGTCGACGTACAAAGACGCATTTCGTCTTTTGAACAGCGGTGGCCTCATTCTGACAACCAGTCTCCGACAGAACTGGCAGAAGCCGGTTCTTCTTCTTCTCTGGTTAGTGCAACTCTTACTTAATTAGTAGAAATCTTCACATTTTAATAATCATTTGAAAATCTTCTTCCTCTAATTTATACTTCTACCATATAAATAGTTTTTATCTTAATGTTACTTTCAATAGCAACTTCAAATACTTGACGTCTTAATAGTCACTGGAACATTTGTCCATTTTAATAGTCGTTTAAAATCTGACATTTCAATTGATTTTCAAAACGTTAGGTATTTTAACAATAATTTAGAATCTTTGACATTATAATACTGAATTCAATTTTTCACCATTTTAATCTTCATCTCGAATTTTAAAGTTCTGATAGAAATTTAGATTTTCATTTGTATACGTATTTTAACTGTCGTTTGACTTTTTTGACAGTTAAATAGTTCTGTGAAGTTACTGACTGTTTGACAGTCTTTTGAAATTCTTTTCTATTTCCAAATTTTACAGCACGAAATATACATTGTTACCAGTACTAGGCATCTGATTATTGTTACAGACGAAATAAATAAATAAATAAATAAATAAATTAATTTGAAAAGTCACCTAAGAACTTGGAAGAAGAACAGAGCTTATTTTTAATTCACGACATTTGTCCGTATAGTTTATATTGCAATTTAGTTTCTAAATGTTCTATTCTGGCTGTTGCTGCTTTTTTTTGTTGTTGTTTTTATTATGAAACTCAGTATGAACATTTGTCTGACTTTAGTTAAAAGGAAACAAAAAAATAACAAGAAGAACAAAAATATAAAACACAAACATAATTTCTTTGTTGTATTATTTCATTTTCGTTGTTATTGTATATCACAGTTCCACATAATATTATTCTCCTGTTAAACTGCCGTGCGTATGTCTGTGTCTGTTTGTGTGTCAGTGTGTTGTGTTGATTAGTGAGTAGAAATGTATACAATTATGAACAAGCTCATTTATGTGTACACAGGCAAAACACGTGATAGCACGTCCTGCTTTCACTGCGGCGGAGGTCTTTCTAATTGGATGCAGGGACAAAACCCTTACGTGGAACACGCCAGATGGTTTCAGAATGCGATTTCATCAGACATGTGAAGGGAGACAATTTTGTGGATTTGGTACAAGAAATGGATGAAAATGAAGAGCAGGTAAGTAGCTGACATTTTTAACTTTACCACGAAAATATTAAACTTGCATAAATATGTGTACCGGTGTTTTCACTAGGAATCAGAAATCGCTGGTGATGAGGAAGAAATTGAACCCGTTACGGTAAGTGAAAATCTGAGCACATGGTTCAAGAACTTCTGAGCAGATTAGATGTCAGTTCAGTGTTACCAGGATTGGAATCTGCTGGTAAGAGTTTGGTCACTAGATGTTGTTGTGGTCTTTTTTAGTGATTCTCATCAAAGTTCTTCACAGCTTTGCGACAATAATTTACTAATCTTTCAGCTGTCCAGTCTTCTATTTGAACACTCCTTTTCATCAGCCCCGCCATTGAAAACACCATGTCACAGCGACTACGTCGACGTACAAAGACGCATTTCGTCTTTTGAACAGCGGTGGCCTCATTCTGACAACCAGTCTCCGACAGAACTGGCAGAAGCCGGTTTCTTCTTCTCTGGTTAGTGCAACTCTTACTTAATTAGTAGAAATCTTCACATTTTAATAATCATTTGAAAATCTTCTTCCTCTAATTTATACTTCTACCATATAAATAGTTTTTATCTTAATGTTACTTTCAATAGCAACTTCAAATACTTGACGTCTTAATAGTCACTGGAACATTTGTCCATTTTAATAGTCGTTTAAAATCTGACATTTCAATTGATTTTCAAAACGTTAGGTATTTTAACAATAATTTAGAATCTTTGACATTATAATACTGAATTCAATTTTTCACCATTTTAATCTTCATCTCGAATTTTAAAGTTCTGATAGAAATTTAGATTTTCATTTGTATACGTATTTTAACTGTCGTTTGACTTTTTTGACAGTTAAATAGTTCTGTGAAGTTACTGACTGTTTGACAGTCTTTTGAAATTCTTTTCTATTTCCAAATTTTACAGCACGAAATATACATTGTTACCAGTACTAGGCATCTGATTATTGTTACAGACGAAATAAATAAATAAATAAATAAATAAATTAATTTGAAAAGTCACCTAAGAACTTGGAAGAAGAACAGAGCTTATTTTTAATTCACGACATTTGTCCGTATAGTTTATATTGCAATTTAGTTTCTAAATGTTCTATTCTGGCTGTTGCTGCTTTTTTTGTTGTTGTTTTTATTATGAAACTCAGTATGAACATTTGTCTGACTTTAGTTAAAAGGAAACAAAAAATAACAAGAAGAACAAAAATATAAAACACAAACATAATTTCTTTGTTGTATTATTTCATTTTCGTTGTTATTGTATATCACAGTTCCACATAATATTATTCTCCTGTTAAACTGCCGTGCGTATGTCTGTGTCTGTTTGTGTGTCAGTGTGTTGTGTTGATTAGTGAGTAGAAATGTATACAATTATGAACAAGCTCATTTATGTGTACACAGGCAAAACACGTGATAGCACGTCCTGCTTTCACTGCGGCGGAGGTCTTTCTAATTGGATGCAGGGACAAAACCCTTACGTGGAACACGCCAGATGGTTTCCAGAATGCGATTTCATCAGACATGTGAAGGGAGACAATTTTGTGGATTTGGTACAAGAAATGGATGAAAATGAAGAGCAGGTAAGTAGCTGACATTTTTAACTTTACCACGAAAATATTAAACTTGCATAAATATGTGTACCGGTGTTTTCACTAGGAATCAGAAATCGCTGGTGAGAGGAAGAAATTGAACCCGTTACGGTAAGTGAAAATCTGAGCACATGGTTCAAGAACTTCTGAGCAGATTAGATGTCAGTTCAGTGTTACCAGGATTGGAATCTGCTGGTAAGAGTTTGGTCACTAGATGTTGTGGTGTTGTTTTTAGTGATTCTCATCAAAGTTCTTCACAGCTTTGTGTCAATAATTTACTAATCTTTCAGCTGTCCAGTCTTCTATTTGAAAACTCCTTTTCATCATTGAAAACACCATGTCACAGCGACTACGTCGACGTACAAAGACGCATTTCGTCTTTTGAACAGCGGTGGCCTCATTCTGACAACCAGTCTCCGACAGAACTGGCAGAAGCCGGTTTCTTCTTCTCTGGTTAGTGCAACTCTTACTTAATTAGTAGAAATCTTCACATTTTAATAATCATTTGAAAATCTTCTTCCTCTAATTTATACTTCTACCATATAAATAGTTTTTATCTTAATGTTACTTTCAATAGCAACTTCAAATACTTGACGTCTTAATAGTCACTGGAACATTTGTCCATTTTAATAGTCGTTTAAAATCTGACATTTCAATTGATTTTCAAAACGTTAGGTATTTTAACAATAATTTAGAATCTTTGACATTATAATACTGAATTCAATTTTTCACCATTTTAATCTTCATCTCGAATTTTAAAGTTCTGATAGAAATTTAGATTTTCATTTGTATACGTATTTTAACTGTCGTTTGACTTTTTTGACAGTTAAATAGTTCTGTGAAGTTACTGACTGTTTGACAGTCTTTTGAAATTCTTTTCTATTTCCAAATTTTACAGCACGCAATATACATTGTTACCAGTACTAGGCATCTGATTATTGTTACAGACGAAATAAATAAATAAATAAATAAATTAATTAATTTAAAAAGTCATCTAAGAACTTGGAAGAAAAACAGAGCTTATTTTTAATTCACGACATTTGTCCGTATAGTTTATATTGCAATTTAGTTTCTAAATGTTCTATTCTGGCTGTTGCTGCTTTTTTTTTTTTTTTTTTTTTATATGAAACTCAGTATGAACGTTTGTCTGACTTTAGTTAAGAGGAAACAAAAAAATAACAAGAAGAACAAAAATATAAAACACAAACATAATTTCTTTGTTGTATTATTTCAGTTTCGTTGTTATTGTATATCACAGTTCCACATAATATTATTCTCCTGTTAAACTGCCGTGCGTATGTCTGTGTCTGTTTGTGTGTCAGAATTGATACAAATGAAATAGTTGATGTAAATGAATCCGATGTTGGAAGAACTGATGGAAATGAAATAAAATTTACAAGAACTGATAGAAATGAAATAGAGGTTGAAATTGTTGATGGAAATAATGTGAAGAAAAAAGTACTGAATAATTTACATGCAGACAAATAATATTTTAAATAGATTGACGTTAGCTGAACGGTACACTGAAATGTTTGCAGCTGATGCACAAATCCGTATTAGCCGGAAGAAGGAAAATTATAAATATTTTATTTGATTTTATTCGCATAGTTGATGAGTTGCTTGTATCTTAAAAAATAAGGAGTGGCGTACTTAGTGAAGAATAAGAATACACATACTTATATAGTAGGATATTTACTGGTAATCATGCAGACCCAGTTTTGACAAAAAACAGAAACGCTTGTTTTCAAGAGACTACTTTCATATGAGTTCTTCAAAATCATCCGGCAAAGAATCTGTTAAATATCAAAGACTACATCATAAAGAACATTTTAAAATAAATCAAATAACTTGTATACTTTGTTACACATAACCTTTGTAAACAAATTGTAGGTTTTATCATAAAAGTAACGTGACTCTTCACAAGGTTTTACCAACATACAAAAAGGCTTTCTCTATTTCTTTCTTAAATATATCAGATAATAATAATAATAATAATAATAATAATAATAATAATAATAATAATAATAATAATAATAACTGCAATTCCAGTAATGCCAGAGACAACAAGAACAAGAACAATGATTAAACAATCAATAATAAATACATTATTAAATGGAGTTAAATTAGCAAAAATAGAACTAATATTAAAATAACATCTAGAAATTGTTAGTCTTATTAAGGCATAAGACGTAGGAAGTTATTTTACGAGAAAGTATATTGTGTGAACGATTTACCTATTTGTAATACCAATAATATTTAGAGGACTTTTGTTAAAATTAAATACAATGTATTCAACAAAATAGAAATAAATAAATCAATAAAACGATAAATAAATAAAATAAAATAAAATAAAATAAAATAAAATAAAATAAAATAAAAAAAATAAAATAAATGAATGAATGAATAAAATAAATAAATAAATAAATAAATAAATAAATAACAAAATAAATAAATAAATAAAATAAAATAAGGTTTGATGCCTGTGGAGGAGGTTCTTCACAACAGCTCGCTCTGATTAGCACGTTAAATTATTTACTGTCTGTCTCTGAAATTAGGTCAACAATTAAAAGGCCAAAACGAGAACTCAGTCAAACGGGGTAGTTTGTTTATTTCTCTAGTGGATAGATAGAATTATTGATTTATATAGATTGCTGTCAATTAAGTGTTTATGTTCCTTATTTGGTGACCATTAAAGAACATTGCTACCCTAGACTGAGTCTTAATATAACATCCAATATGTTTAATGGTGTGGGGCCCATGACAGTAGACATAAAACAATTAACTATGAATACTACTGTAAAAAGTTAAATTTTTCAAAAATAATACTGAATATATGCATATACAGCTAAAAAATAAATACTTCAATGAAATATCCAAAACAATTATTTTTATTTAACACCAGCATCTTCTATCATTTTTATAATCTAAAATAATCACACACACACACACACACACACACACCTTATGTTATTCTTAATTACAATATATTCATAATATTGCAATAAATAAAAGTGTACATAAGTCTTTTCTGCATTTGCTGGTCCCAGTAAATTCAGTGCACCAGAACAGTTCTCAAATCATTGCACATTATTATTGACTTAATTCAGAGAAGACCTTAGGTCCTATAACAATTATTCTGAGTAAAAGTGCATTAAGCTGATAATAATAAACTTACTAACAAAAAATCGGTCTTTTCCGTCATTCAGAATGATAGGTTGAACTTCCAGGGTCATGATGTTCTTTAAAAATATTATTGTTAACATTAATATTCTCTGACAGACATTATTTGATAAACCAGCACAGGCCTGTTAGATTACGCATGCGCAGTGCATGTCATCATTGTTATCGCTATAGTGACGTAAACGAAATTCATAATGGACTTAATCGACTATCGTTAACACTGAGAAAGCTTCCGGAATCCAACCCCACATAAGTTTTGCTTTATTTTTAATATATTGATATGTTTGAACTGTGATTAGGATTTTTGTTAAGTTTTAAATATTTTAATAACTGTTTTAATTCTTATAAATATTCTGATACTTTTCAAATGTAAGAAACGTATTTTAACTTTATTTCCTTGTTTAACTTTGTATAAGTTTCATAGCAAATACTGAAGCTTTTCATGTCGATTTTAGTCAGTGCAAACACTTACGTAAAAAGCACATTGGATTTAGTTGAAATAGATGAATAACAGGACCAATATTTGAAATAAAAATTACGTTGTAACACATAGAACTTGACTTCCTTTTTTTGTTTGTTACGAGCGACAACGAAAAGTTCACAAATATTGTCCCGTTTGTGTCGTCCACTTCTTCAGTATGTTTCTCAATAATTGATAGAGGTGTAGAGAGTAAGTGTTAAGATTTGTTGCAAACATTATAAAATATTTCTGTGTTTTTTCTCTCCTTTTAGGAATAGAATAATTACTATGCCTGACTGGTTTGAACTGAAAAATGTAGAAAATAACAAGAGCAACAACAACAACAACAATAATAATAATAATGATAACAATAATAATAATGATTTCATTTTCTCCTTTTTCTGCAAACCTGTTACTAAATCGATTAAAATGCAAATATCAGAATGTTAGTCAGTTGACCTCTAATATATGGTTTCGAAATTTACCGTTATTTAATAGCGAAACTTTTTCAAATAATATAAAATACAACAGCTCTAATATAAATTAATATTAGTGTATTTCTACTGTAATGAAAGTAATATATTTTGACATTATCATATTTTATACGTTGCAAATTAGTCCACTGAATATAACTTGAAAATATTACAAATATTTATATTTGTGTATCAGAAAATATTTCTAGATTAATGCAGAGGGGATCAAAGTAATACAAATAAAATTAATATAATAACAATATTAAAAAAATATATATTTATTGAAATGTGAGTTGGTCTTATTAAGGAACAGGACATAAAACGTTACTACACGACAAAGATTACCGTGCAAACAATATAACCTAGTTGTAGCATGAATACAAATTAGTTAAACTTTATTAGAATAAAATACAAACAAACACACAAAATAAATAAATAAATAAATAAATAAATAAATAAATAAATAAATAAATAAGGTGTGTGACTTAGATTATGAGCAAGCAGTTCAGTGATTTCGCAAGTCTATTTATATCTGTGTGTATCTGATTTCTGTCACGTGACAGTTACTCGTAGTGACGACCCACATACATTTGTTGTCAGTTTCTAATACTCGATCAGTTTGAGCTTTGCTTTTCGGAAATAACGTGATTAGGAATTTAGGTAAGTTGATAAACATTTTAATAATAATTTTCTTTGTATAGTAATTTATGTTTGTAATTAAATACTTATGTCTGGAGATAAATCTATATTTTTTTAAATGAATGAAAATCATTTTAACATTACTTCCTTGTTTTCTCAGCTCATAACGAACCTTTTCTAGTCGATTTTATTGAATTCAGTGGCTCATGTGATTTAGTTTAAAAAAAAGGTTTAATAATAAAACTAGTATTCTAAATAATGGTTACGTTATAACCTGATTTACTATATTCACGTAGTAGAGAAAACGACTTTCTTTTGTATTTGTTACGTGCGACAACGAGAAGGTCACAGCTAACGTTATAAAATATTTCCGTGTCATTCTTTTTTTCTTTTTAAGTTTCTGAAACCGAAACTTGTGTGGACGAAAATATTTCCTGTAACGTTTTAAAACATAATTATTTACTTTTCAGTGCAATGGTAACTTTTATAATGCAGCATAATGCTACGTTTCTTGTTTGAAAATGATTAAATGCTACTTTAAAAGATTTAAAAAAATAAATAAATAAAACTGTGAAGATTAAATTGCATTTGATTTATATATTTATTGATCATTTGTTATTATTATTTCTTGTTTTCTCTGTGGCTGATGGTGAATTTAAAGAACTGAATGGAAGTATCGGGTTTATTATTATTATTATTATTTTTATTATTTTGTTTTCCCCATTATATCATGGTACATGAGAATAGTTATTAACGTCAAAATAGCTGATAATATTAAAATATTATACATCGAATAAAATAAGGTAGGTTTTTTTGATGAGTTATGATTTCCAGTAACTTTAAGGTTCTTGCAAGGTTTCACTTAAGTTTGTTTGTAGCTTGGTCCACAGTTCAGGGGTGAGCAGTGTCCAGTTTATATACCTCCAGATGTTTTCTATCAGTTTAAAGCATATGCAGACCAATTTTGTTTCTGAAACATCTAGAATGGTTTATGATGCATCCGAGAAAATCGTCAAATGAAATTCTTCTGGTATCTTATAATTTAGATATTTTTCTTTTTATTTCTTTATTTGTTTATTTATGAGAAGGAATCAGTGAAACTTTTCACCAGTTTTCACAGCGCGGTAACAAAAGCTGCTGTTAGACACAATATTAAAAGTTCACAGTTTTGCAAGTGGACTCTGTGTATTCAGAATATTTTACAGAATCAGTTTTTGTTATTAAAATAGCTAATAATAATACACGAATACTGGTACACACAGTTATATCATAGACTGAATGGTAACCAAGGGTATCTGTGATAAAGTTAAGATAATTTCCTTCTAAAATTAATTAATTAATTAATTAAAACCTGATCAGTTTTATTAATGGCAGAGTTGGTTTATGTATATTATCTAGGAAAATCCAAAGATTCCAAACTGATCGTTATTCAAGAGAATATTCAAATAATATAAAATACAACAGCTCTAATATAAATTAATATTAGTGTATTTCTACTGTAACGAAAGTAATATATTTTAACATTATCATATTTTATACGTGGCAAATTAGTGCACTGAGTATAACGTACATGAAAATGTCACAAATCTTTATATTTGTGTATCAGAAAATAGTTCTAGTTTAATGCAGAGGAAATTAAAGTAACAAAAATAGAATTAATATTATAATAGCAACATTAAATAAAAAAATGTTTATTCAAATGTGAGTTGGTCTTATTTAGGAACAGGACATAAAAAGTTACTACCTGACCAAGTTTACTGTGTATTCAATATACCTAGTCAAAATACAAACAAACACATAAAATAAATAAATAAATAAATAAAAAAATTATTAGATTTGTGTTGCTAACATTATAAAGTTTTTTCTTTTTCTTTCTCTCCTTTATGAAACTGAAAGCTCTATTTTTACAATGTAAGACCTACTATTCCTGACAACGTTTCAGTTAAAAATGTCAAAATTAATTCATTAATTTCTTAATTTCTTTATTTCTTTTTTTCTCTATTTATTTATTCATTCATTCATTCATTCATTCACTAATGTATTTTGTTGAATGCGTTATATTTTATTCAGCAAAAATGTAGTAAATTTTATTTATATTACAACTCAGTACGTCATTTAAACTTTCTTGTTCAGTACTTCCATCTATGTTATGCTTGAATAAACCAACCCAGATTTAAATCAGAATTTTCTAAATGTACTTAAAATAAAATCAATCCCATCAGATTACATTATCTCCCTCTGCATATACGTAAAGTGTGTTTCTGATTTTTTCTTTTTTCTGCAAACCTGTTACTAAATCGATTATTATGTAATATTAGAATGTGAAAGATTGTTCAGACCAAAGTGATCCAAATTGTTTCGTTCTTAGTAAATTTGGTCGAATGTTTTAGTCAGTTGAACTCTACTGTACTGGACAGAAAAAACAATATGCAGCCATGTTTAAAGATGACCGGCTAAAGAGCAGAATGCTAATAATCAAAAATGTCCATCACCGAGTTCGGACACTTCAGAACTAACTAAAAATAAAAACTGGATATTTTCATTAAATTGTTACACAAATTCAAAACTTAGAGATCTAGCTCATGGACTCTACTGATTTTAATGAAGTGATGAAATATCCAAGTGAAAGAAAAATGAATTCTCTGAAACTGATAGGGAATTCTGAAAACTCCAAGTTTGAGAATTGTACAGTTGGTTTTATGTAGAGTATCTAGGAAAATCGAAAGATTCCAAATTGAGTGCTATTTAATAGCGAGAGTGTTCAAATAAATTACAATACAACAGCTCTAATATAAATTAATATTAGTGAATTTCTTCTGTAATGAAAGTACAATACTTTAACATTATCAAATTTTTTACGTGGCAAAATACTCCACTGAGTATAACGTACATGAAAATATTACAAACATTTATATTTGTGTATCAGAAAATATTTCTAGATTTATGAAGAGTAAGTTAAAGTAATAAAAATGGAACTAATTTTAAAATAACAACATGTAGAAATTGTTTATGCAAAACTGAGCTTATCCTATTAAGGCATAAGGCATAGGAAGTTACTATATGAAAAGGTTTACCGTGTAAACAATGTACCTAGTAATGCTATAAGAATGCTACAACGACAAATTGTTAGTGTATTTTATTTCTAAATAAACAGAAACTGGTAAATATTCTTAAGTGTCACTTAATATTCATCAAGATATTGTCAGGATATTTTAGCCTACAGAACACTGTTCATTTACCTCTAAAGATTAACTAAGAAGGTTTTTATTCATTTTGACTTGTAGTATGATTATCTTACAAAATTTATTTGAGTGGACAATTGTGTAATAAAGATAACTAAAGACTGTTATGTAGGTGTTCATTTGCGTCACCATTCTTTTCTGTTACGAACAGAAAGTACAAGTAGAGATGTCGTAGACACAGGAGAAATAATATATGGAGACATTGATGAGAAAGAACTGGACCAGTCAGGTTTCACGGAAACAGAATCAGAAATCGCTGGTGATGAGAGAAATCAAAGTGGAATGATGAGAAATGATGAAATAGGGGCAGAAGATTCAGACACTGTCAGATACAGGAGTGAGAAAGAACGATATTCGTTTAACTTAAAATCTGGTCTAAATCCACACTGGTCAAAAGATTTTGCAGCTGCTGGATTCTACTACACTGGGCCTGGTGATCGCGTTGTCTGCTTCAGCTGTGGTAAGAGCTATGATCACTGGAGACGTGGAGATAACCCAATGCAAATTCACGGACAAAACTCACCAAGCTGCAGATTTGTCCTGGGAGAGGAAGAAAATGAACCCATGACGGTAAGTGAAAATACTGAGAAGATAGTACAATAATTTCTGATTAGATGCCAGTTCAGCGTTACCAGTATTGGAATCTGCTGGTCAGAGTTTGGTCAGTTCTGGTGATGTTGTCTTTAGTGATTCTCATCAAAGTTCAACACAGCTTAATGTCAGTAATTTACCAATCTTTCATCTTTTCTGTTTGGAAACTCCTTTTCATCAGCCCCGCCACTGCATTCATTTTAAAATCTTCTTCGATTGTTTTGTATTTGTTAACACTGACATTTTAATTCATTTTAAGTCATTAATATTTTATATTCATTTGATAATAAGACATGATTGTCTCTTGAAATGTTTGACAGTTTAATAGTGAATTAAAATGTTCAGTATTTTAATAATGATTTTTAATTTTGACCTTCTGATAGTCATTTGAAATCTTTGAAACATTAATTTTGTGTATGTGGATGCATATCTGTGTATATATGTATGGGTTTCTATGCGTATGTGTATATGTATATGTGTATGTGTTTCTGTGCCAGTATAGGAGTGGTATTAGTGGGTATAAATACGTGTGTTTCACAGGAAATATATAAACGAGCACATTAAGTATACATAGAAAATTCACGTGATAGCACGTCCTGCTTTCACTGCGGCGGAGGTCTTTCTAATTGGAAGCAGGGACAAAACCCTTACGTGGAACACGCCAGATGGTTTCCAGAATGCGATTTCATCAGACATGTGAAGGGAGATAATTTTGTTGATTTTGGTAAAGCAATGAATAAAAATGAAGATTTTTTGCTCTACCACGAAATTATTAAAAATCATGTATTTGAGAAGTTTCTTAAATTGAATTTCCTTTCATATTTTGTTAATCATTTGTTTAGATATTTTGTTAATCATTTGTTTAGATAATTTGATAATTAAGTTAGTTTTATATTTTGTATTGCTAGTATTAGAAATAGTAGTAGTGGAATTATTGTTGTTATTATTACTTTTCCAAATATATAATTAATATTTTGTAGGACTACGATGGCATACTCGTTGATCTGCATGAAAGGTATGTTGTTAGAAAAGTGTAAGTTTACTAACACATCGTATAACCCATTATCAGAATATCAGAAAATAAAGTGAACATAAAAGTACTGAATAATTTACATCCAGCAAAATAATATTTTAACTAGATTAACTTTAGCTGAACGGGACTTTGAAATAGTGCCGGGTCATACAGAAATCCGGAATAGTCAGAAGAATAAAAATTATAAACGTTTTATTTGATTTTATTCGCATAGTTGATGAATAACGTACATGGTTTTATTATTATTATTATTATTGTTATTATTATTATTGTTGTTGTTGTTGTTGCTGTTGTATTAATGATTTTGTCATTACTGTTATTACTATTGTTATTACTATTTTTATTGTTGTTGTTATTGATTTTATTATTATTAGATCCATAAAAGGTAGTAAAGAGTCAAATTACTTTTATGATAGACTACATAATATTTGTTTCAATAGTTAGGTGTAGCAAAGTATGCAAATTATTATTATGTTCGGTTTTTGTTTGTTTGTTGTTGTTGTTTTTTGTTTTTGTTTTTTGTTTTTTTACCTAATTGTTTCAAAGTATGTGCATTATAAAGTATTACAAAACTATTATTTTTATGATTTAGCAGACGGAACTGCACTGTGTGTCATAGAAATGGAGTCAAAATCCTTTTCCTGCCCTGTCAACACGTTTGCTGCTGTGGAGATTGTGCGCGCCGACAGCAACATTGCCCACGTTGTGGAGAGACAATCCAGTCAACTTTTTGGCTTGTCATCTTTTAAAGATGACGATGTGATAAACTTTAAATCTCATGTGAAAGATGTACCAAAGAGTTTGAATCGATTTTTTGAGTTTCACACTAAAAGTTTTAAATGATGAAATCCAGGAAATTGGATTTCATCATTTAAAATTGTTAGTGTGAAACTCAAAAAAAAAAATATAATAATAATAATGTTACTACTACTATCACTAGTGCAACGACGATTTCTACTACTACTACTACTACTACTACTACTACTACTACTACTACTACTACTACTACTACTACTACTACAACTACTACTACTACTAGATATTTGGATATGGTTTTATGGCAAGTTTAGTATTTCCAAGATATTAAGAAGAAAAGCCTGTAATATATTTAACCTTATACATTGTTTTGTGTTATCATAGGTTGACTTTAACAAAATAATCACTACTAAATTTACGATATACATAATTGCATAGTAGGATATTTATTGGTAACTATGCAGACACAATTTCAAAAAAAAAGAAGAAAAACGCTTGTTTTCAAGAGACTACTTTGCATATGAGTTCTTCAAAATCATCCGGCAAAGAATCTATTAAATATCAAAGACTACATCATAAAGAACATTTTAAAATAAATCAAATAACTTGTATACTTTGTTACACATAACCTTTGTAAACAAATTGTAGGTTTTATCATAAAAGTAACGTGACTCTTCACAAGGAGTTACGAACATACAAAAAGGCTTTCTGTATATTTTTCTTAAATATATCAGATAATAATAATAATAATAATAATAATAATAATAATAATAATAATAATAATAATAATAATAATAATCGCAATACCAGTAATGCCAGAGAGAACAAGAACAAGAACAATGATTAAACCATCAATAATAAATACATTATTAAATGGAGTTAAATTAGCAAAACTAGAACTAATATTAAAATAACATCTTGAAATTGTTTAATACAATTTGGGTATGCCTTATAAAGGCATAGGACATACCAAGTTACTAAACCAGAAACTGTATTGTGTGAACGTCCTGCTTTTACTGCGGCGGAGGTCTTTCTAATTGGATGCAGGGAGAAAACCCTTACGTGGAGCACGCCAGATGGTTTCCAGAATGCGATTTCATCAGACATGTGAAGGGAGACAATTTTGTTGATTTTGGTAAAGCAATGAATAAAAACGAAGATTTTTTGCTCTACCACGAAATTATTAAAAATCATGTATTTGAGAAGTTTCTTAAATTGAATTTCCTTTCATATTTTGTTAATCATTTGTTTAGATATTTTGTTAATCATTTGTTTAGATAATTTGATAATTAAGTTAGTTTTATATTTTGTATTGCTAGTATTAGAAATAGTAGTAGTGGAATTATTGTTGTTGTTGTTGTTATTGTTGTTATTATTACTTTTCCAAATATATAATTAATATTTTGTAGGACTACGATGGCATACTCGTTGATTTTCGTGAAAGGTATGTTATTAGAAAAGTGTAAGTTTACTAACACATCGTATAGCCCATTATCAGAATATCAGAAAATAATGTGAACATAAAAGTACTGAATAATTTACATCCAGCAAAATAATATTTTAACTAGATTAACTTTAGCTGAACGGGACTTTGAAATAGTGCCGGGTCATACAGAAATCCGGAATAGTCAGAAGAATAAAAATTATAAACGTTTTATTTGATTTTATTCGCATAGTTGATGAATAACGTACATTGTTTTATTGTTATTATTATTATTGTTGTTGTTGTTGTTGCTGTTGTATTAATGATTTTGTCATTACTGTTATTACTATTGTTATTACTATTTTTATTGTTGTTGTTATTGATTTTATTATTATTAGATTCATAAAAGGTAGTAAAGAGTCAAATTACTTTTATGATAGACTACATAATATTTGTTTCAATAGTTAGGTGTAGCAAAGTATGCAAATTATTATTATGTTCGGTTTTTGTTTATTTGTTGTTGTTGTTTTTTTTTTTTTTTTTTTTTTACCTAATTGTTTCAAAGTATGTGCATTATAAAGTATTACAAAACTATTATTTTTATAATATTATTTTTATGATTTAGCAGACGGAACTGCACTGTGTGTCATAGAAATGGAGTCAAAATCCTTTTCCTGCCCTGTCAAGACGTTTGCTGCTGTGGAGATTGTGCGCGCCGACAGCAACATTGCCCACGTTGTGGAGAGACAATCCAGTCAACTCGTTGGCTTGTCATCTTTTAAAGATGACGATGTGATAAACTTTAAATCTCATGTGAAAGATGTACCAAAGAGTTTGAATCGATTTTTTGAGTTTCACACTAAAAGTTTTAAATGATGAAATCCAGGAAATTGGATTTCATCATTTAAAATTGTTAGTGTGAAACTCAAAAAAAAAAATATAATAATAATAATGTTACTACTACTATCACTAGTGCAACGACGATTTCTACTACTACTACTACTACTACTACTACTACTACTACTACTACTACTACTACTACTACTACAACTACTACTACTACTAGATATTTGGATATGGTTTTATGGCAAGTTTAGTATTTCCAAGATATTAAGAAGAAAAGCCTGTAATATATTTAACCTTATACATTGTTTTGTGTTATCATAGGTTGACTTTAACAAAATAATCACTACTAAATTTGCGATATACATAATTGTATAGTAGGATATTTATTGGTAACTATGCAGACACAATTTCAAAAAAAAAGAAGAAAAACACTTGTTTTCAAGAGACTACTTTGCATATGAGTTCTTCAAAATCATCCGGCAAAGAATCTATTAAATATCAAAGACTATATCATAAAGAACATTTTAAAATAAATCAAATAACTTGTATACTTTGTTACACATAACCTTTGTAAACAAATTGTAGGTTTTATCATAAAAGTAACGTGACTCTTCACAAGGAGTTACGAACATACAAAAAGGCTTTCTGTATATTTTTCTTAAATATATCAGATAATAATAATAATAATAATAATAATAATAATAATAATAATAATAATAATAATAATAATAATAATAATAATCGCAATACCAGTAATGCCAGAGAGAACAAGAACAAGAACAATGATTAAACCATCAATAATAAATACATTATTAAATGGAGTTAAATTAGCAAAACTAGAACTAATATTAAAATAACATCTTGAAATTGTTTAATACAATTTGGGTATGCCTTATAAAGGCATAGGACATACCAAGTTACTAAACGAGAAACTGTATTGTGTGAACGTCCTGCTTTTACTGCGGCGGAGGTCTTTCTAATTGGATGCAGGGAGAAAACCCTTACGTGGAACACGCCAGATGGTTTCCAGAATGCGATTTCATCACACATGTAAAGAGAGACAATTTTGTGGATTTGATACAAGAAATGGATGAAAATGAAGAGCAGGTAAGTAGTTGACATTTTTAACTTTACCACGGAAATATTAAACTTGCATAAATATGTGTACCGGTGTTTTCACTAGGAATCAGAAATCGCTGGTGATGAGGAAGAAATTGAACCCGTTACGGTAAGTGAAAATCTGAGCACCAGTTAGTTACTCTTACTTAATTGGAAATCTTCACATTTTTTAATAATCATTTGAAATTCTTCTTCGATTGTTTTGTATTTGTTAACACTGACTTTTAATTCATTTTAAATCATCAATATTTTATATTCATTTGATAATAACACATTTTGATAGACTCTTGAAATTATTTGACATTTTAGTAGTCATTTAAAATGTTTGACATTTTCAGTATTTTAATAGTCATTTGAAATCTTTGAAACATCGTTGCAACAACATACCTTAATTCTGAGTGTGTAGGTATATATCTGTGTAAATATGTGTGTGTTTCTATGTGTGTGTGTATATGTATATGTGTATGTGTTTCTGTGCCAGTATAGGAGTGGTATTAGTGGGTATAAATACGTGTGTTTCACAGGAAATATATAAACGAGCACATTAAGTATACATAGAAAATTCACGTGATAGCACGTCCTGCTTTCAGTGCGGCGGAGGTCTTTCTAATTGGAAGCAGGGACAAAACCTTACGTGGAACACGCCAGATGGTTTCCACGATGCGATTTCATCAGACATGTGAAGGAAGACAATTTTGTGGATTTGGTACAAGAAATGGATGAAATTGAAGAGCAGGTAAGTAGTTGACATTTTTAACTTTACCACGAAAATATTAAACTTGTATAAATATGTGTAGCGGTGTTTTCACTAGGAATTCAGAAATTTCTTAAATGTATTTCACATTTCTAATCCTTTCTGTGTCTATATATATTTAGTTAGTTAGTTAGATAGTTATTTAGTTCATTAACATGTTATTTAGTCACCATGTTTACTATTCTTGATATATTTCTCTTTATTATTACTATTGTTCATCTTGTAGTTTTTATTACTTTTGAAAATATTTCATTAGTGTTTCAAAATTTGTTTTAGATTAACTATAAGCAAGTGATGGAGATTCTAAATGACTGCCCACCCGAATATGATATTCTCGGAACTGGAAATTATCAAGGTAGATGTTAATAAAATAACATAAAAGTGCATAATAGATTTCTAACATAAAATGATTGCAATACAATGACTCCCTTTATTATGAGGTTAACTTTTGAGCTTATAGATATATATATTTCTCTGTTTTATTTTCTGGAGTAAGGAGTGCAATAGCAATGACACTTCAGAAAAGGATGATGAGAAATGAAGCATTAACAAGAATCTCAATTTCTAAGCGACATTTTGTAACAACATCAAACTTATTTTCTCTATTGCCTGTAACTTGAATATAAATATGATCATATAACAATCTAACGTGAAGAATTGCGAAAAAGTTTGTATATCTTTAAACGTATTAAAGGTTTGATAGTTTTATACTCACTTTATTTATTTATTTATTTATTTATTTATTTATTTATTTATTTATTTATTATTATTATTATTATTATTATTATTATTATTATTTTTTTTTAATTTTTTTATTTTTTTTGACTGCGTTATATAATTCAGAAGCTGCAGTTGTTTATGGAAATGAATCAGAAATTACAAGACGTGATGGAAATGAAATACAAGTTGCATCTGTTGATGGAAATAAATCACAAATTGAAAGAGTTGATGTAAGTGAATCAATTGCTGGAAGTATTGATGGAAATAAAGTAAAAGGTACAAGAACTGATACAAATCAAATAGAAGTTACTAGAACTGATGGAAAAGAAACACAGCCAGTCTCCGAAAGAACTGGCAGAAGCCGGTATCTTCTTCTCTGGTTAGTGTTACTCTTATTCAATTAGAAGTCTTCATATTTCAATAATTATTTTTAAAACTTTCAGGATTTTAAGATTGAATTTGTATTTGTACATTCTGAAAGTCGCCTGAAATGTTTGACGTAATAATAGTCATTTGGGATATTTTATTGTTGAAGAGTGAAATAATGTTTTCTGTATTTTAATTTTCATTTTGAATTTGGACATTCTGATAGTCATTTGAAATCTCTGAACGATCGATAGAATAACATAGCTTAATTTTGTGTGTGTTTCTATGTGCGGGTACATGTATGTGTGTGTGTGTGTGTTTCTATGTGCGGGTACATGTATGTGTTTATGTGCCTGTATAGTCGGGGTATTAGTGGTTGTAAATACAGAAAGTGTATACAATTATGAACAAGCTCATTTATGTATACACAGGAGAAACAGGTGATAGCACGACCTGCTTTTACTGCGGCGGAGAACTCAGAAATTGGATGCAGGGAGACAACCCTTACGTGGAACACGCCAGATGGTTTCCACGATGTGATTTCATAAAACATTGTTCTTTGGTACGAAATTATTAGACTTAAGTAAATACGTGTATTTGTATTTTCACAAGGATTTGAGAAGTTTCTCTAAATTAATTTACATCTTGTAATCTTTTCTCTCTCTTTCTTTGATATTTTGTTTATTATTTGTTTATTTAATTAGTTAAGTTAGTTTTTAAAATGTTATTATCTTATGTTTTTGTCTCATTATTATTATTTTTATTATTTTATTACTGTTACTACTACCACCACTACTACTACTACTACTGCTACTACTACTACTACTACTATTATTGTCATTATTATTATTATTATTATTATTATTATTATTATTATTATTATTATTATATTTAATTATTACTTTTCATTAATCTATTTTAAAACAACTGTAACACAGATATTGATCTTCATTGAAATAGAAGATGTCAAGGTATGTTTAGAGAAAACTGTAAGTTTACTAATACATTGCATAGCCCACATAGACTATCACAAAATAATGTGAAGATAAAAGTACTGAAAAAATACATCCTGCAAAATAATATTTTAAATAGATAAACTTTAGCGGAACAGGACTTTGAAATCCGGATTAGTCTGAAGAATACAAATTATTATTATTATTGTAATTGTTGTTGTTATTATTATTGTAATTATTATTATCATTATTATCATTATTATTCTTGTTGTTGTTATATTGATTTTGTCATAACTGTTACTAATATTGTTATTGTTGTTGATGTTATTGCTGTTATTATTATTGGATTCATAAAAGAGTAGTAAAGAGTCAAATTACTTTTATGATAGTCTACAAAATATTTGTTTCAATCGTTAGGTGCAGCAAAGTACGCAAATTATTATTACTATGTTGTTGTTTTTTTATGGTTTTTTTGTTTTGTTTTTTTATTTTGTTTTTTTACCTTATAAGTTTGTGTATTAAACAACTGTCATTTTGACAATATTCTTTTCAACATTTAACAGATGCTAGGAGACACTGATCTACACTGTACGTCATGAAAAGATGATCGGAATCTTTTTCCTGCCATGTCGTCACGTTTGCTGCTGTGAAGATTGTGCGTTCGGACTGCGACGATGTCCATGTTGTAGACAGATAATCCAAAACACTTATCTGGTTGTGCTGTATTAATCTGTTTTAAAGATGTCGATTTGAAGAACTTCTATAACAAACAGTTTGGCTAGATTTGTTTAGTTTCACACTAACAATTTTAAATCTGTAGTCTAGTTTTCTAGTATAGTACTCTGTAGTAACCGACTAATAAAAAATACGATCTTATGTTTAGTTTTTTTTTTTGAACTGTAGCGTGATTATGTTATTTTATATTACGTTTTTGAAAAGATTTTTAATCAATAGTTCCTGTCTCTGTTTTTCGTAGCTGGTGTGAATTCAGTTTTCAGTTCGTCAACCTCTGTTTTTCGAATGGCAGACTTACTATGTCTAACAAGATTTAAGTTTAAAATGTAGAAAATATTAGGTCATTTTTAAATTAAGAACACATTAAAAGAAAAAAATACATCTTTCATTTGACTTTAAAAAAAATGTTATTTAATTAATTATTTTATTTTATATTCTTTCTTACTTTATATATATCTTTCTGAATACACTATAATTTATTCCAGGAAAAATGCATATATTTTAGTTAAATTACAAATAAGTACGTCATTTACGTTGCAAACGTTGTTGTATGTTATTTTTCTGTATGATTGAATGAAACGCACCCAGATTTGAATAAACACTTTCCAATTCTTTTTATAATCATATTTTTCAACAGGACGCTGTTTTTTTTTTTTAACAAAAACTGCTTTTAGACACAATATTAAAAGTTCACAGATTTGCAAGTGGACTTTGTATATTCAGAATTTTATACAGAAGCAGTTTTTGTTATTGTCCCACTGTTTAGATCAGTTTTATTCTCGTCACTGTAGTCAAAGTAAATAAACAGAAATTGCTGTACTGTAAATAAATATTAGTGTATTTTCACTGTAATGAAAGAAATATATTTTAATTTTATTATATTTAATACTTGGCAAATTAATCGACTGGGTATAACATTGCGAAATTATTACAAATATTTATATTTGTCTATCAGAAAATCTTTCTGGATTTATGAAGAGTGAGCTAAGATAAGAAAAATGTTTATTCAAATCTGGGCTGGTCTTATTGAGGCACATTACAAAGAAAGTTACTACAGAGAATTCTGCTGTACATAATCAAACGAGTAACGTATTTTACTCTGTGTTTGTAGACATAAAACAAAGAACTATGAATACATTGCAAAGTGTTTAGCAGAAACATTGTCATGCGAACTGTGATAATTTCATTGATAATAGCAATCATGTTGCAGCATCAGACATAGTCACGAGTTCTGATATCTAGCACTGAGCTGCATGTGCTCTCGGTGTCTGGAAACAAGTCACAATTCTTATATAACAAAATACATGGGTTTGTGGAGTACTGAATGTGTCATCTTACTATGCATGGGTTTGTGGAGTACTGAATGTGTCATCTTACTATGCATGGGTTTGTGGAGTACTGAATGTGTCATCTTACTATGCATGGGTTTGTGGAGTATTGAATGTGTCATCATACTATGCATGGGTTTGTGGAGTACTGAATGTGTCATCTTACTATGCATGGGTTTGTGGAGTACTGAATGTGTCATCATACTATGCATGGGTTTGTGGAGTACTGAATGTGTCATCATACTATGCATGGGTTTGTGGAGTACTGAATGTGTCATCATACTATGCATGGGTTTGTGGAGTACTGAATGTGTCATCTTACTATGCATGGGGTAATTGTTAAGCTTATTGATTAGTTCAGTTAGGCAGGATTAAAGAAAGAGGCTTCATATTGTGCAGGGGTGCAGTTTGGGTCTAGGTTAGTGATTAGGATAGATTTAAACTAAGGGCTTCCTTCTGTAAATGATTTATAAAATGTCCCAGGTTAAAATGTGTTTCACTATATATTCTCCAGCTTGCTCTAGTATCAGAAGTATGTTTTATATGGAAGTTATTCATAGCAATAAGGGTGATTACAGAATCTGTTATGAGGGGTTCATGTATACTGCGGCAGAATTTTTTGTGATATCGGGTGAAACATCTGCTTAAACCAACAACATTAACAAAAAATTCTGATTTTTTAAGTGAAATAGTAAATTTAATGTGTTAATTACAACATATACTAATAACTGTATCAAAAGTCTGAATGCGTGATACCAACTTTTTTGTTTACTCATCAACAACTTTATAACAGGAAGGTTTTGACTTAATTGTGTAAGTACTAGCAATAAAAATATATGATTTTTAAATCAACTGTGTTGTGAGTTTCACTTTTATGTACATAGCAATTTATGTATATTTTATGAACTAAGAGAAATTCAAGCTGATCATGCTATAGAATTGGTTAAAAAAGAAAAAGAAAAACGATAAGAAGAAGAAAAAGAAAAACCTAAAGAAGTTTTCGTAGAACGCTCATAAATCTGTTTACCTAAGATGAATGTTAACTCATTGTGATGATGGTAATAATAATAATAATAATAATAATAATAATGTGACTTACACAACTAATTCAAATCAGCTAACAGCCACTATGAACTATAATACATAGATTCAAACGAGATAAGCTGGACATTAATAGAAATTAAATTCTTCAACAATAATACTGATTACATGCATATACAACTAGTAATAAATACTTCAATGAAATATCCAAAACAATTTTTTTAATTTATTTATCACCAGCATGCACTATCATTTTTTTAAATCTAAAATAATAACACACAAACACACACACACACACAGACACACGGACACACACACATAAACACACACACACACACACACACACACACACACACCTTATGTTATTCTTAATTACAATATATTCATAATATTGCAATAAATAAAAGTGTACATAAGTCTTTTCTGCATTTGCTGGTCCCAGTAAATTCTGTGCACCAGAACAGTTCTCAAATCATTGCACATTATTATTGACTTAATTCAGAGAAGACCTTAGATCCTATAACAATTATTCTGAGTAAAAGTGCATTAAGCTGATAATAATAAACTTACTAACAAAAAATCGGTCTTTTCCGTCATTCAGAATGATAGGTTGAACTTCCAGGGTCATGATGTTCTTTAAAAATATTATTGTTAACATTAATATTCTCTGACAGACATTATTTGATAAACCAGCACAGGCCTGTTAGATTACGCATGCGCAGTGCATGTCATCATTGTTATCGCTATAGTGACGTAAACGAAATTCATAATGGACTTAATCGACTATCGTTAACACTGAGAAAGCTTCAGGAATCCAAACCCACATAAGTTTTGCTTTATTTTTAATATATTGATATGTTTGAACTGTGATTAGGATTTTTGTTAAGTTTTAAATATTTTAATAACTGTTTTAATTCTTATAAATATTCTGATACTTTTCAAATGTAAGAAACGTATTTTAACTTTACTTCCTTGTTTAACTTTGTATAAGTTTCATAGCAAATACTGAAGCTTTTCATGTCGATTTTAGTCAGTGCAAACACTTACGTAAAAAGCACATTGGATTTAGCTGAAATAGATGAATAACAGGACCAATATTTGAAATAAAAATTACGTTGTAACACATCTTAGGATAATATAGAACTTGACTTCCTTTTTTTGTTTGTTACGAGCGACAAGGAAAAGTTCACAAATATTGTCCCGTTTCTGTCGTCCACTTCTTCAGTATGTTTCTCAATAATTGATAGAGGTGTAGAGAGTAAGTGTTAAGATTTGTTGCAAACATTATAAAATATTTCTGTGTTTTTTCTCTCCTTTTAGGAATAGAATAATTACTATGCCTGACTGGTTTGAACTGAAAAATGTAGAAAATAACAAGAGCAACAACAACAACAACAATAATAATAATAATGATAACAATAATAATAATGATTTCATTTTCTCCTTTTTCTGCAAACCTGTTACTAAATCGATTAAAATGCAAATATCAGAATGTTAGTCAGTTGACCTCTAATATATGGTTTCGAAATTTACCGTTATTTAATAGCTAAACTTTTTCAAATAATATAAAATACAACAGCTCTAATATAAATTAATATTAGTGTATTTCTACTGTAATGAAAGTAATATATTTTGACATTATCATATTTTATACGTTGCAAATTAGTCCACTGAATATAACTTGAAAATATTACAAATATTTATATTTGTGTATCAGAAAATATTTCTAGATTAATGCAGAGGGGATCAAAGTAATACAAATAAAATTAATATAATAACAATATTAAAAAAAATATATATTTATTGAAATGTGAGTTGGTCTTATTAAGGAACAAGACATAAAAAGTTACTACATGACAAAGATTACCGTGTAAACAATATACCTAGTTGTAGCATGAATAAAATTTAGTTAAACTTTATTAGAATAAAATACAAACAAACACACAAAGTAAATAAATAAATAAATAAATAAATAAATAAATAAGGTGTGTGGCCTAGGTTGTGAGAAAGCAGTTCAGTGGTTCGGCAAGTGTATCTATATCTGTGTGTACAGGTAATTTCTGTCACGTGACAGTTACCTCATAGTGACGACCCACATACATTTTATTGTCAGTTTCTAATACTCGATCAGTTTGAGTTTTGCTTTTCGGAAATAACGTGATTAGGAATTTAGGTAAGTTGATAAACATTTTAATAATAGTTTTCTTTGTATAGTAATTTATGTTTGTAATTAAATACTTATGTCTGGAGATAAATCTATATTTTTTTAAATGAATGAAACTCATTTTAACATTACTTCCTTGTTTTCTCAGCTCATAACGAACCTTTTCTAGTCGATTTTATTGAATTCAGTGGCTCATGTGATTTAGTTTAAAAAAAAGGTTTAATAATAAAACTAGTATTCTAAATAATGGTTACATTATAACCTGATTTACTATATTCACGTAGTAGAGAAAACGACTTTCTTTTGTATTTGAACGAGAAATATTTCCGTGTCACTGTTTTTTTCTTTTTAAGTTTCTGAAACCGAAACTTGTGTGGACGAAAATATTTCCTGGAACGTTCGAAAACATAATTATTTACTTTTCGTTGTAATGGTAACTTTTATAATGCAGCATAATGCTACGTTTCTTGTTTGCAAGAGATTAAATGCTACTTTAAAAGATTTAAAAAAAAATAAAATAAATAAAACTGTGAAGATTAAATTGCATTTGATTTATATATTTATTGATCGTTTGTTATTATTATTTCTTGTTTTCTCGGCGTTGTTTTCTTCTGTTTTCTCTGTGGCTGATGGTGAATTTAAAGAACTGAATGGAAGTATCGGGTTTATTATTATTATTATTATTTTTATTATTTTGTTTTCCCCATTATATCATGGTACATGAGAATAGTTATTAACATCAAAATAGCTGATAATATTAAAATATTATACATCGAGCAAAGATATTAGCTGGTGTTCAGTCGAGTGTTTATTGACTGGTAGAATAAATTCTTGGACAAGTTTATGATAAGCCATTACCTTATACATAACACCCATTACAAGTTATTTCAATCAATAGTTTTGCTTGTTTGTAAATCTTATTTTTTTTCAGAATCATAAATTGTACAAAATATTATTTTAGTGTTGTTCATTGTAGAAATCTTTAACAAGAAATAAAATAGTTCGAAAAAATAAAAATATCGTCTTCAGTCGAACGATATATTTTATAACTCATTTCCATCATCATCACGATCATAATTATTGTTGTTGTTGTTGTTGTTGTTGTTATAAGAAAGTTTAAAAGAAAGTGTCCGTGGACCCCACCCTTCAAGCTATGGCCTGGGCACGTGCGTTACTTGATATATCTTATTTGTTTGTTTGTTTATTTTAAGTGCTTTACAATTAAAATGTATGTATTACCAATGATATTGTTCGTTTTCCCTTTTAAATATTTTTTTTTCATTTGGGAAAAGGTTTACTTGTTTGTTGGATTTTTTTTGTTTTTTTGTTTTAAATTATTCTTTATTTTGACTTTCTAACTGTCTTAAAAAGTCTCCAGTTAATTAATTACCGTTTTATTTGATTTTTACTTCTCTGATTTTTTCTTCTTCTTCTTCTTCTTCTTATTATTATTATTTTTATTTTTTTATTTTTTTTTTCTTGTAGTACTTGGTCAAGAAACGTATTTATTTTATATTGTTCGTTTTCCCTTTTAAATATTTTTTTCGTTTGGGAAAATGTCGAAATCAAAAGTACATAACGGATGTTTTTAAAACAATTTAAACTTGTAAAATCTAAAATAAGCAGACAAGTTAATCATTTTTTATTATTAATTCTTTATTAAATAAAAAGAAAAAAGAAACACTAAGAAAAATAACATAAATAAGGTGTGTGACTTAGATTATGAGCAAGCAGTTCAGTGGTTTGGCAAGTCTATCTATATCTGTGTGTATCTAATTTCTGTCACGTGACAGTTACCTCGGAGTGACGACCCACATACATTTTGTTGTCAGTTTCTAATACTCGATCAGTTTGAGCTTTGCTTTCCAGAAATAACGTGATTAGGAATTTAGGTAAGTTGATAAACATTTTAATAATAGTTTTCTGTGTATAGTAATTTATGTTTGTAATTACATATTTATGTCTGTAGATAAATCTATATTTTTTAAATGAATGAAAGGGGATCTGAGTATTACTTTCTTGTTTACTTTGTGTAAATTTTCAAAGGTAATAATTAGGTTTTATCTTGTTTTACTATCCTATCATATATTTAGGTAAAAACGACTTTTTTATATATCTCCACACTTCTGCAATATCGTTTTTAATAATAGTTATGAGTAAATATAGTTAGTGTTAAGACAAATATTTAAAATTATTAGCTTTCTTCGGCTAACATTATAAAATATTTCCGTGCTCTTTCTTTCTTCTGTGAAACTGAAACTTGTACGGACAAAATATTTTCTGTTTGAGAACTGGGTACATAATTATTTACTAGTTTGAGCTGGGCTTTACAGAAATAATGTGATTAGCAATTGATAAACATTTCAATCTGTATCTAGTAATTTATACCTGTAAATAGATATTTTTTAAATGTACAAAAGTGATTTTAACATTACTTCCTTGTTTACGTTGTGTACATTTTCACAGCTAATAACGAAGCTTTTCTCATGGATTTTACTGAATTCCGTGGCTCATGTGAAAAATGCATAAACCTTTGATTTAGTTTTAAAAAAAGGTTTAATAATAAAACTAGTATTCTAAATAATGGTTACGTTATAACCTGATTTACTATATCCACGTAGTAGAGAAAACGACTTTCTTTTGTATTTGTTACGAGAAGGTCACAAAGATTTGTCTGACCCACTTCTTGAATATGATTCTCAGTAATTGTCAGAAGCGTACAGAGTTAGTGTTCAGACGAACATTTAAAATTATTAGATTTGTGTTGCTAACATTATAAAGTTTTTCCTTTGTTCTTTCTCTGCTTCGTGAAAGACCCACTATTCCTGACAAAATTTCAGTTAAAAACAGAAAAAACAACAATATGAAGCAATCTTTAAAGAAAAAAGTTGGAATTTTTAAACTTCTGTTTTCTTTTTTTCAAGATATATCTCAAGATGTTTTCTGTCATTTTTAAGCATATGCAGACCAGTTTTATTTCTGAATCATCCGATTTACTGTGCATCAGAGAAAATCGTCAGATGCAATCCTTCTGGTATTTTATAATTTAGATATACTTTTTATTTGTTTATTTATTTCTGAGAGGGTATCAGTGAAACTTTTCACCAGTTTTCACAGAGCGATAACAAAAGCTGCTGTTAGACTCAATATTAAAAGTTCACGGTTTTACAAGTGGACTCTGTATATTCAGAATATTTTACAGAATCAGTTTTTGTTATTGTGCAACTATTTAGATCGTTTTAAACAATAGTTATGAGTATACATAATAAGTTTTGAAACTAATATTTAAAATTATTAGCATTACTCGGCTAATATAAAATACTTCCGTGCTGTTTTTTCCTTTTGTGAAACTGAAACGTGTACGGAAGTTTGAGAACAGGGTACATAATGATTTACTATTCAGTATAATGTTAAGTTTCTCGTTTTGAAATGATTAAATCCTACGTATTAAAAAAGAAATTTTTAATTTGCATTTGATTTATATATTTATTGATCTTTTGTTATTATTATTTCTTGTTTTGTCTATTTGTGGTTGTTTTTCTTCTCTTTTCTCTGTGGCTGTTGGTGAATTTATAGAATCGAACAGCAGTATCGGGTTTATTATTATTATTATTATTATTATTATTATTATTACTACTACTACTACTACTACTACTACTACTACTACTACTACTACTACTACTACTACTACTACTATTTTTTTTTGCATTACATCATGCTACATAGGGATAGTTATTAACATGAAAACAGCTGATATTAAAATTCACATCGAGCAAAATAAGGTCAAATTGCTGTCCTCTGCAGTTTTCTTGATGAATTACGATTTCCAGTAGCTTTAAGAACTTTAGGTTCTTTGTAGCTTGGTCCACAGGCCAGAGGTAAGCAATGTTGTAATTATAAATCCACCTAGTTTATTAAGTTAGTTGGGGGAGGGGGAAGGAAGACAGAAAGAAACAAAAAAATAAGAACAAATCTCAAAAATTGATGGCAGAAGAGTGAAAAGAAAAAAATTAGAAATAAAAGTTACTGCCGCAGACAGCAATATTTCAAGAGGGGAGGGCGAGGGAGGCTGCTATCCCTAGAATTGACGAAATCCCGAGCCTTAACCGTCCAAAAACCATTGACAAAACGTCCACATACCTAGTGACCATTTTGTCGGCTGCCAAAGTTTTACTGGTGAATGTCTACCTTGCAGCTTTACGAATAAATTGTCTGTTAAAACTATCTCTAATTTCAACATCAGAACTTCTAGTGTTAGTAGCTCAAGATAAAATCCTCAAAAGTCTATATATACAGTAAATATTACTTTATTTCTTGAGGTTAACAATCAATATAGAATCAGTTTCTGTAGAAATTTAACACGTTCCAGTTTTGTGTTAATAATTATACTAAAATTAAATTTTATTTAAATTCATAAACAGTTAAAGACAGAGTCACAAACGGTGAAGAAATACAGAGACCTGAATCTATTTATAGAACAATCACGTAAAAAACACGGATTTTTTTCTGATATTAAGCTTTGTTACGTTAGTTTTACGACTGATAACATAACAGTTGTTTTTTTATCTCTGGAATTATCTCTTTCTATAAATAACAAATAGTGATGTTAAGAAACATTAACATGTGCGTCGTCTTTTCGCAAACACAAAATCTTTTTTCTAGATTAACCAGATAAATCATGAATATAATTGATCTATTTAAATAAAATGAGTGAAAACTGCATTCCATATTTCTAATGTAAAGTCATAACAGTGTGACAATAAACAGTCCACACACGTTTATCTCTAAAATGTTTATTTTAATTTCATATTTCTCAAATTACAGAGGCAAGTGAGTGACAACCAAGTCGAAATGACAGAGAGGAGCATTCAGTCATCAGGTATTTTTACACCTTAGAAAACGTAACTAATAAAGTAATTGTCACAAAATCAATCTGTTTATTTTAAATTTGTCTCTATTTCGTAAACAAGTTAACAATACCTGTGAAACAAAGAAATAATTGCCTAGTTAAATGGTCTATACATCCAATAAATTTGCATGGCAATAAAATATTCGTATCTCGTAATTTTAGTAGCTTACAGGACCCAGCAATGATTTTTACGTGACTCACATCTTTCAATAAATATACGAACGTAAACGTCTATAATGTATCTCAGTTAGTAGAATGTTTGTCAGTGATTTCTAACTATTGCAAATATGACAAAGATCTCCTTCACATCCTTGTTTCACAATTTATCACAAAAATTAATCTTGCAATTTTATTAATGTGCTGGTTTCGTATTCAAATAGTTTGTATATCTGGGACTTCGTACATTTTTCTAATGTAAATGACTGCTATATGAACTATATTCTTATAATCGTAAGCTCAAATTCACTTTACACATTTTATAATTTATTACTACTTTTTTCACGATTAAATGCAGTTAAATCATCCTATTACAAGATATGTTAAATTTAAAAAACAAAAAAGTTACACAAGCTTTGTAAATTTTAGGATTTGTTAGCTTCGTTTCAAACTTTATGTAACAAGTGACCCTCGTTTTAATAAAAAGTAATTTGCATCTTCACCATTCGAAATGATGTCTGACTTGAAAGTAGTCGTAACCTTTAAACCTTTTTGAAATCATTTTATTTATTTATTCATTTATTTATTCATATATTTATTTATTTATTCATTTATCTCTTTTATTATTACTATTGAAAGGACCTGTGTGTCGCACAATTTGATATATCTGTAAACTCTGTTTCTGAAAAAGTTATCTACAGACACGGAGAAGCGCCTTTAGTATTTTGTATCCTAGGTGAAACACGCACATATCTAACGAAAACGTTCAATTTCCTACTTAGAAGTCGTCTGTGGATGCTTAGAACAATTCATTCTTACAAAAAATAATCTCAATTCTAGACTGACGCGACAAATCATGAATATAATTGATCCATTTAAATAAAATGAGTGAAAATTTCATAGAATATTTCTAATGTGAAATCATAACAGTGTGACGAAGCTCACTTCACAGATGTTAATTTAAAAATGTTTATTTTAATTTCATATTTCTCAGATTACAGAGCCAAGTGACAACCAAGTCGAAATGACAGAGAGGAGCATTCAGTCATCAGGTAATTTTACACCTTGTTAAACGTGCACTAAGAGCAGGTTATTTATAGGTGTATATCTTACAGGAAATGTATACAATTATGAAGAAGCCGACATGTGTACACAGACAAAACACGTGATCGCCCGTCCTGCTTTTTCTGCGGTGGAGGTCTTAACGCAAGGCTGTTTCCGCGAGGCATTTCATGAAATACATTTAAGTAGTGAACAAAATATCATACAAAACAAAAGAATGACAATAATAATAATAATAATAATAATAATAATAATAATAATAATAAAAATAAATAAATAAATAAATCTAAAATTGGTGAATCAACATACTTTAATTCAAAATTGTTCCGTGATTTTATATTACAATGCAATTTCTAAGTCTTTTGCTTTTGTTGTTGTACTTCTTCTACATCAGCCCCACCATTGTATGCACCACGTCAAAGCGACTATGTCGACGTACAAAGACGCATTTCGTCTTTTGGACAGCGGTGGCCTCATTCTGACAACCAGTCTCCGACAGAACTGGCAAAAGCCGGTTTCTTCTTCACTGGTTAGTACAACTCTTACTTAATTAGTAGAAATCTTCACATTTTAATAATCATTTGAAAATCTTCTTCCTCTAATTTATACTTCTACCATATAAATATTGTTTATCTTAATGTTACTTTCAATAGCAACTTCAAATACTTGACGTCTTAATAGTCATTGGAACATTTGTCCATTTTAATAGTCGTTTAAAATCTGACATTTCAATTGATTTTCAAAACGTTAGGTATTTTAACAATAATTTAGAATCTTTGACATTATAATACTGAATTCAATTTTTCACCATTTTAATGTTCATCTCGAATTTTAAATTTCTGATAGAAATTTAGATTTTCATTTGTATACGTATTTTAACTGTCGTTTGACTTTTTTGACAGTTAAATAGTTCTGTGAAGTTACTGACTGTTTGACAGTCTTTTGAAATTCTTTTCTATTTCCAAATTTTACAGCACGAAATATACATTGTTACCAGTACTAGGCATCTGATTATTGTTACAGACGAAATAAATAAATAAATAAATTAATTAATTAATTTAAAAAGTCATCTAAGAACTTGGAAGAAAAACAGAGCTTATTTTTAATTCACGACATTTGTCCGTATAGTTTATATTGCAATTTAGTTTCTAAATGTTCTATTCTGGCTGTTGCTGCTTTTTTTTTGTTGTTGTTTTTATATGAAACTCAGTATGAACATTTGTCTGACTTTAGTTAAGAGGAAACAAAAAAATAACAAGAAGAACAAAAATATAAAACACAAACATAATTTCTTTGTTGTATTATTTTAGTTTCGTTGTTATTGTATATCACAGTTCCACATAATATTATTCTCCTGTTAAACTGCCGTGCGTATGTCTGTGTCTGTTTGTGTGTCAGTGTGTTGTGTTGATTAGTGAGTAGAAATGTATACAATTATGAACAAGCTCATTTATGTGTACACAGGCAAAACACGTGATAGCACGTCCTGCTTTCACTGCGGCGGAGGTCTTTCTAATTGGATGCAGGGACAAAACCCTTACGTGGAACACGCCAGATGGTTTCCAGAATGCGATTTCATCAGACATGTGAAGGGAGACAATTTTGTGGATTTGGTACAAGAAATGGATGAAAATGAAGAGCAGGTAAGTAGCTGACATTTTTAACTTTACCACGAAAATATTAAACTTGCATAAATATGTGTACCGGTGTTTTCACTAGGAATCAGAAATCGCTGGTGAGAGGAAGAAACTGAACCGGTTACGGTAAGTGAAAATCTGAGCACATGGTTCAAGAACTTCTGAGCAGATTAGATGTCAGTTCAGTGTTACCAGGATTGGAATCTGCTGGTAAGAGTTTGGTCACTAGATGTTGTGGTGTTGTTTTTAGTGATTCTCATCAAAGTTCTTCACAGCTTTGCGACAATAATTTACTAATCTTTCAGCTGTCCAGTCTTCTGTTTGAAAACTCCTTTTCATCAGCCCCGCCATTGAAAACACCAGGTCACAGCGACTACGTCGACGTACAAAGACGCATTTCGTCTTTTGAACAGCGGTGGCCTCATTCTGACAACCAGTCTCCGACAGAACTGGCAGAAGCCGGTTTCTTCTTCTCTGGTTAGTGCAACTCTTACTTAATTAGTAGAAATCTTCACATTTTAATAATCATTTGAAAATCTTCTTCCTCTAATTTATACTTCTACCATATAAATAGTTTTTATCTTAATGTTACTTTCAATAGCAACTTCAAATACTTGACGTCTTAATAGTCACTGGAACATTTGTCCATTTTAATAGTCGTTTAAAATCTGACATTTCAATTGATTTTCAAAACGTTAGGTATTTTAACAATAATTTAGAATCTTTGACATTATAATACTGAATTCAATTTTTCACCATTTTAATGTTCATCTCGAATTTTAAAGTTCTGATAGAAATTTAGATTTTCATTTGTATACGTATTTTAACTGTCGTTTGACTTTTTTGACAGTTAAATAGTTCTGTGAAGTTACTGACTGTTTGACAGTCTTTTGAAATTCTTTTCTATTTCCAAATTTTACAGCACGAAATATACATTGTTACCAGTACTAGGCATCTGATTATTGTTACAGACGAAATAAATAAATAAATAAATTAATTAATTAATTTAAAAAGTCATCTAAGAACTTGGAAGAAAAACAGAGCTTATTTTTAATTCACGACATTTGTCCGTATAGTTTATATTGCAATTTAGTTTCTAAATGTTCTCTTCTGGCTGTTGCTGCTTTTTTTTTGTTGTTGTTTTTATATGAAACTCAGTATGAACATTTGTCTGACTTTAGTTAAGAGGAAACAAAAAAATAACAAGAAGAACAAAAATATAAAACACAAACATAATTTCTTTGTTGTATTATTTCATTTTCGTTGTTATTGTATATCACAGTTCCACATAATATTATTCTCCTGTTAAACTGCCGTGCGTATGTCTGTGTCTGTTTGTGTGTCAGTGTGTTGTGTTGATTAGTGAGTAGAAATGTATACAATTATGAACAAGCTCATTTATGTGTACACAGGCAAAACACGTGATAGCACGTCCTGCTTTCACTGCGGCGGAGGTCTTTCTAATTGGATGCAGGGACAAAACCCTTACGTGGAACACGCCAGATGGTTTCCAGAATGCGATTTCATCAGACATGTGAAGGGAGACAATTTTGTGGATTTGGTACAAGAAATGGATGAAATTGAAGAGGAGGTAAGTAGTCGACATTTTTAACTTTACCACGAAAATTTTAAACTTGTATATAGATGTGTACCGGTGTTTTCACTAGGAATCAGAAATCGCTGGTGATGAGGAATAAACTGAACCCGTTACGGTAAGTGAAAATCTGAGCACATGGTTCAAGAACTTCTGAGCAGATTAGATGTCAGTTCAGTGTTACCAGGATTGGAATCTGCTGGTAAGAGTTTTGTCACTGGATGTTGTGGTGTTCTTTTTAGTGATTCTCATCAAAGTTCTTCACAGCTTTGTGTCAATAATTTACTAATCTTTCAGCTGTCCAGTCTTCTATTTGAAAACTCCTTTTCATCAGCCCCGCCATCGAAAACACCACGTCACAGCGACTACGTCGACGTACAAAGACGCATTTCGTCTTTTGGACAGCAGTGGCCTCATTCTGACAACCAGTCTCCGACAGAACTGGCAGAAGCCGGTTTCTTCTTCTCTGGTTAGTGCAACTCTTACTTAATTAGTAGAAATCTTCACATTTTAATAATCATTTGAAAATCGTCTTCCTCTAATTTATACTTCTACCATATAAATAGTTTTTATCTTAATGTTACTTTCAATAGCAACTTCAAATACTTGACGTCTTAATAGTCACTGGAACATTTGTCCATTTTAATAGTCGTTTAAAATCTGACATTTCAATTGATTTTCAAAATGTTAGGTATTTTAAAAATAATTTAGAATCTTTGACATTATAATACTGAATTCAATTTTTCACCATTTTAATCTTCATCTCGAATTTTAAAGTGCTGATAGAAATTTAGATTTTCATTTGTATACGTATTTTAACTGTCGTTTGACTTTTTTGACAGTTAAATAGTCCTGTGAAGTTACTGACTGTTTGACAGTCTTTTGAAATTCTTTTATAATTCCAATATTTACAGTATGAAATATACATTGTTACTAGTACTAGGCATCTGATTATTGTTACAGACGAAATAAATAAATAAATTTAAAAAGTCATCTAAGAACTTGGAGCAAAAACACAGCTTATTTTTAATTCACGACATTTGTCCGTATAGTTTATATTGCAATTTAGTTTCTAAATGTTCTGTTCTGGCTGTTGCTGCTTTTTTTTGTTGTTGTTTTTATTATGAAACTCAGTATGAACATTTGTCTGACTTTAGTTAAGAGGAAACAAAAAAATAACAAGAAGAACAAAAATATAAACACAAAAATAATTTCTTTGTTGTATTATTTCATTTTCGTTGTTATTGTATATCACAGTTCCACATAATATTATTCTCCTGTTAAACTGCCGTGCGTATGTCTGTGTCTGTTTGTGTGTCAGTGTGTTGTGTTGATTAGTGAGTAGAAATGTATACAATTATGAACAAGCTCATTTATGTGTACACAGGCAAAACACGTGATAGCACGTCCTGCTTTCACTGCGGCGGAGGTCTTTCTAATTGGATGCAGGGACAAAACCCTTACGTGGAACACGCCAGATGGTTTCCAGAATGCGATTTCATCAGACATGTGAAGGGAGACAATTTTGTGGATTTGGTACAAGAAATGGATGAAATTGAAGAGGAGGTAAGTAGTTGACATTTTTAACTTTACCACGAAAATATTAAACTTGTATATAGATGTGTACCGGTGTTTTCACTAGGAATCAGAAATCGCTGGTGATGAGGAATAAACTGAACCCGTTACGGTAAGTGAAAATCTGAGCACATGGTTCAAGAACTTCTGAGCAGATTAGATGTCAGTTCAGTGTTACCAGGATTGGAATCTGCTGGTAAGAGTTTTGTCACTGGATGTTGTGGTGTTGTTTTTAGTGATTCTCATCAAAGTTCTTCACAGCTTTGTGTCAATAATTTACTAATCTTTCAGCTGTCCAGTCTTCTATTTGAAAACTCCTTTTCATCAGTCCCGCCATTGAAAACACCACGTCACAGCGACTACGTCGACGTAAAAAGACGTATTTCGTCTTTTGGACAGCAGTGGCCTCATTCTGACAACCAGTCTCCGACAGAACTGGCAGAAGCCGGTTTCTTCTTCTCTGGTTAGTGCAACTCTTACTTAATTAGTAGAAATCTTCACATTTTAATAATCATTTGAAAATCGTCTTCCTCTAATTTATACTTCTACCATATAAATAGTTTTTATCTTAATGTTACTTTCAATAGCAACTTCAAATACTTGACGTCTTAATAGTCACTGGAACATTTGTCCATTTTAATAGTCGTTTAAAATCTGACATTTCAATTGATTTTCAAAATGTTAGGTATTTTAAAAATAATTTAGAATCTTTGACATTATAATACTGAATTCAATTTTTCACCATTTTAATCTTCATCTCGAATTTTAAAGTGCTGATAGAAATTTAGATTTTCATTTGTATACGTATTTTAACTGTCGTTTGACTTTTTTGACAGTTAAATAGTCCTGTGAAGTTACTGACTGTTTGACAGTCTTTTGAAATTCTTTTATAATTCCAATATTTACAGTATGAAATATACATTGTTACTAGTACTAGGCATCTGATTATTGTTACAGACGAAATAAATAAATAAATTTAAAAAGTCATCTAAGAACTTGGAGCAAAAAAACACAGCTTATTTTTAATTCACGACATTTGTCCGTATAGTTTATATTGCAATTTAGTTTCTAAATGTTCTGTTCTGGCTGTTGCTGCTTTTTTTTGTTGTTGTTTTTATTATGAAACTCAGTATGAACATTTGTCTGACTTTAGTTAAGAGGAAACAAAAAAATAACAAGAAGAACAAAAATATAAACACAAAAATAATTTCTTTGTTGTATTATTTCATTTTCGTTGTTATTGTATATCACAGTTCCACATAATATTATTCTCCTGTTAAACTGCCGTGCGTATGTCTGTGTCTGTTTGTGTGTCAGTGTGTTGTGTTGATTAGTGAGTAGAAATGTATACAATTATGAACAAGCTCATTTATGTGTACACAGGCAAAACACGTGATAGCACGTCCTGCTTTCACTGCGGCGGAGGTCTTTCTAATTGGATGCAGGGACAAAACCCTTACGTGGAACACGCCAGATGGTTTCCAGAATGCGATTTCATCAGACATGTGAAGGGAGACAATTTTGTGGATTTGGTACAAGAAATGGATGAAATTGAAGAGGAGGTAAGTAGTCGACATTTTTAACTTTACCACGAAAATATTAAACTTGTATATAGATGTGTAGCGGTATTTTCACTAGGAATTCAGAAATTTCTTAAATTTATTTCACATTTCTAATCCTTTCTGTGTCTATATATATTTAGTTAGTTAGTTACATATTTATTTAGTTAATTAGTTCATTAACATGTTATTTAGGCACCATGTTTACTATTCTTGATATATTTCTCTTTATTATTACTATTGTTCATCTTGTAGTTTTTATTACTTTTGAAAATATTTCATTAGTGTTTCAAAATTTGTTTTAGATTAACTATAAGCAAGTGATGGAGATTCTAAATGACTGTCCACCCGAATATGATATTCTCGGAACTGGAAATTATCAAGGTAGATGTTAATAAAATAACATAAAAGTGCATAATAGATTTCTAACATAAAATGATTGCAATACAATGACTCCCTTTATTATGAGGTTAACTTTTGAGATTATAGATATATATATTTCTCTATTTTATTTTCTGGAGTAAGGAGTGCAATAGCAATGACACTTCAGAAAAGGATGATGAGAAATGAAGCATTAACAAGAATCTCAATTTCTAAGCGACATTTTGTAACAACATCAAACTTATTTTCTCTATTGCCTGTAACTTGAATATAAATATGATCATATAACAATCTAACGTGAAGAATTGCGAAAAAGTTTGTATATCTTTAAAGGTATTAAAGGTTTGATAGTTTTATACTCACTTTATTTATTTATTTATTTATGTATTTATTATTATTATTATTATTATTATTATTATTATTATTTTTATTTTTTATTTTTTATTTTTTTTGACTGCGTTATATAATTCAGAAGCTGCAGTTGTTTATGGAAATGAATCAGAAATTACAAGAATTGATGGAAATGAAATACAAGTTGCATCTGTTGATGGAAATAAATCACAAGTTGAAAGAGTTGATGTAAGCGAATCAATTGCTGGAAGTATTGATGGAAATGATGTAAAATTTACAAGAAGTGATACAAATCAAATAGAAGTTACAAGAACTGATGGAAAAGAAATAGAAGGTGATGAGACAAAACAGTTGAGAAGTGATGAGACAGAACAGCTGAGAAGTGATAAGAAAGAACAGCTGAGAGGAGATGAGAGAGAACAGCTGAGAAGTGATGAGACAGAACAGTTGAGAAGTGATGAGAGAGAAGAGTTGAGAAGTGATGAGAGAGAAGCGTTGATAAGTGATGAGAGAGAACAGTTGATAAGTGATGAGAGAGAAGAGTTGAGAAGTGATGAGAGAGAAGAGTTGAGAAGTGGTGAGAGAGAACAGTTGAGAAGTGATGAGAGAGAACAGTGTACAAGTGATAAGATAGAACAGTTGAGAAGTGATGAGAGAGAAGCGTTGAGAAGTGATGAGAGAGAACAGTGTACAAGTGATAAGATAGAACAGTTGAGAAGTGATGAGAGAGAAGAGTTGAGAAGTGATGAGAGAGAAGCGTTAAGTGATGAGAGAGAACAGTTGAGAAGTGATGAGAGAGAAGAGTTGAGAAGTGATGAGAGAGAAGAGTTGAGAAGTGATGAGAGAGAAGAGTTGAGAAGTGATGAGAGAGAACAGTTGAGAAGTGATGAGAGAGAACAGTTGAGAAGTGATGAGAGAGAACAGTTGATAAGTGATGAGAGAGAAGCGTTGATAAGTGATGAGAGAGAACAGTTGATAAGTGATGAGAGAGATGAGTTGAGAAGTGATGAGAGAGAACAGTTGAGAAGTGATGAGAGAGAAGAGTTGAGAAGTGATGAGAGAGAACAGTTGAGAAGTGATGAGAGAACAGTTGAGAAGTGATGAGAGAAGCGTTGATAAGTGATGAGAGAGAACAGTTGAGAAGTGATGAGAGAGAAGAGTTGAGAAGTGATGAGAGAGAAGAGTTGAGAAGTGATGAGAGAGAAGAGTTGAGAAGTGATGAGAGAGAACAGTTGAGAAGTGATGAGAGAGAACAGTTGAGAAGTGATGAGAGAGAACAGTTGATAAGTGATGAGAGAGAAGTGTTGATAAGTGATGAGAGAGAACAGTTGATAAGTGATGAGAGAGAACAGTTGATAAGTGATGAGAGAGAAGAGTTGAGAAGTGATGAGAGAGAACAGTTGAGAAGTGATGAGAGAGAACAGTTGAGAAGTGATGAGAGAGAACAGTTGAGAAGTGATGAGAGAGAACAGTTGAGAAGTGATGAGAGAGAAGAGTTGAGAAGTGATGAGAGAGATGAGTTGAGAAGTGATGAGAGAGAACAGTTGAGAAGTGATGAGAGAGAACAGTTGAGAAGTGATGAGAGAACAGTTGAGAAGGATGATGAGAGAACAGTTGAGAAGTGATGAGAGAGAAGAGTTGAGAAGTGATGAGAGAGAAGAGTTGAGAAGATGAGAGAGAAGAGTTGAGAAGTGATGAGAGAGAAGAGTTGAGAAGTGATGAGAGAGAAGAGTTGAGAAGTGATGAGAGAGAACAGTTGAGAAGTGATGAGAGAGAACAGTTGATAAGTGATGAGAGAGAAGCGTTGATAAGTGATGAGAGAGAACAGTTGATAAGTGATGAGAGAGATGAGTTGAGAAGTGATGAGAGAGAACAGTTGAGAAGTGATGAGAGAAGAGTTGAGAAGTGATGAGAGAGAACAGTTGAGAAGTGATGAGAGAACAGTTGAGAAGTGATGAGAGAGAAGCGTTGATAAGTGATGAGAGAGAACAGTTGAGAAGTGATGAGAGAGAAGAGTTGAGAAGTGATGAGAGAGAAGAGTTGAGAAGTGATGAGAGAGAAGAGTTGAGAAGTGATGAGAGAGAACAGTTGAGAAGTGATGAGAGAGAACAGTTGAGAAGTGATGAGAGAGAACAGTTGATAAGTGATGAGAGAGAAGCGTTGATAAGGATGAGAGAACAGTTGATAAGTGATGAGAGAGAACAGTTGATAAGTGATGAGAGAGAACAGTTGAGAAGTGATGAGAGAGAAGAGTTGAGAAGTGATGAGAGAGAACAGTTGAGAAGTGATGAGAGAGAACAGTTGAGAAGTGATGAGAGAGAACAGTTGAGAAGTGATGAGAGAGAAGAGTTGAGAAGTGATGAGAGAGAAGAGTTGAGAAGTGATGAGAGAGATGAGTTGAGAAGTGATGAGAGAGAACAGTTGAGAAGTGATGAGAGAGAACAGTTGAGAAGTGATGAGAGAGAACAGTTGAGAAGTGATGAGAGAGAACAGTTGAGAAGTGATGAGAGAGAAGAGTTGAGAAGATGATGAGAGAAGAGTTGAGAAGGATGAGAGAGATGAGTTGAGAAGTGATGAGAGAGAACAGTTGAGAAGTGATGAGAGAGAACAGTTGAGAAGTGATGAGAGAGAACAGTTGAGAAGTGATGAGAGAGAACAGTTGAGAAGTGATGAGAGAGAAGAGTTGAGAAGTGATGAGAGAGAAGAGTTGAGAAGTGATGAGAGAGAACAGTTGAGAAGTGATGAGAGAGAAGAGTTGAGTGGTGATCAAATCTCACCAAGCTGCAGATTGGAAGAAAATGAACCCATTGCGGTAAGTGAAAATGCTGAGCAGATAGCACAAGAAAGTCTGAACAGATCAGGTGACAGTTCAATGCTACCAGTATTGGAATCTTCTAGTCAGCTTTTGGTCAGTGGTGGTGATTTTCATCAAAGTTCTTCACAGCTTGGTGTCAATAATTCTACACCAGACCCGCCATTGCATGCAGCACGTCACAGCGACTACGTCGACGTACAAAGACGTATTTTGTCATTCCAGTACCGATCGCCAAGTCTTCACTATCAGTCTCCGGCACAGCTGGCAGTAGCCGGTTTCTTCTTCTCTGGTTAGTGTTACTCTTACTTAATTAGAAATCTTTATATTTCAATAATTATTTGAAAATCTACGATTGATGTTTTTTTAAGAAAAAAAAAAATTTTAGCATTGACATTTTAATTCATTTTAATTTATCTATGTTTTAATATTCATTTTATAATGAGACTTGAAATTATTGACAAGTTACTAGTAGATAAAAAATTTCAGGATTTTCAGATTGAATTTGTATTTGTACATTCTGAAAGTCGCCTGAAATGTCTGACATAATAATAGTCATTTGGGATATTTTATTGTTGAAGAGTGAAATAATGTTTTCTGTATTTTAATTTTCATTTTGAATTTGGACATTCTGATAGTCATTTGAAATCTCTGAACGATCGATAGAACAACATAGCTTAATTTTGTGTATGTGTGTGTTTCTATGTGCGGGTACATGTATGTGTGTGTGTTTCTATGTGCGGGTACATGTATGTGTGTGTGTTTCTATGTGCGGGTACATGTATGTGTGTGTGTGTTTCTATGTGCGGGTACATGTATGTGTGTGTGTGTGTTTCTATGTGCGGGTACATGTATGTGTGTGTGTGTGTTTCTATGTGCGGGTACATGTATGTGTGTGTGTGTTTCTATGTGCGGGTACATGTATGTGTGTGTGTTTCTATGTGCGGGTACATGTATGTGTGTGTGTTTCTATGTGCGGGTACATGTATGTGTGTGTGTGTGTTTCTATGTGCGGGTACATGTATGTGTGTGTTTGTGTTTCTATGTGCGGGTACATGTATGTGTGTGTGTGTGTTTCTATGTGGGGGTACATGTATGTGTGTGTGTGTGTTTCTATGTGGGGGTACATGTATGTGTGTGTGTGTGTTTCTATGTGCGGGTACATGCATGTGTGTGTGTGTGTTTCTATGTGGGGGTACATGTATGTGTTTATGTGCCTGTATAGTCGGGGTATTAGTGGTTGTAAATACAGAAAGTGTATACAATTATGAACAAGCTCATTTATGTATACACAGGAGAAACAGGTGATAGCACGACCTGCTTTTACTGCGGCGGAGAACTCAGAAATTGGATGCAGGGAGACAACCCTTACGTGGAACACGCCAGATGGTTTCCACGATGCGATTTCATCAGACGTTGTTCTTTGGTACGAACTTATTAGACTTAAATAAATACGTTTATTTGTATTTTCACAAGGATTTGAGAAGTTTCTCTAAATTAATTTACATCTTGTAATCTTTTCTCTCTCTTTCTTTGATATTTTGTTTATTATTTGTTTATTTAATTAGTTAAGTTAGTTTCAAAAATGTTATTATCTTATGTTTTTGACTCAGTATTATTTCCATTATTTTATTAGTATTACTACTACTATTACTATTGTCATTATTATTATTATTATTGTTATTATTATTATTATTATTATTATTATTATTACTTTTCATTAATCTATTTTAGAACAACTGTGACACAGATATTGATCTTCATGGAAATAGAAGCCATGAAGGTATGTTTAGAGAAAACTGTAAGTTTACTAATACATTGCATAGCCCACATAGACTATCACAAAATGATGTGAAGATAAAAGTACTGAATAATTTACATCCTGCAAAATAATATTTTAAATAGATAAACTTTAGCGGAACGAGACTTTGAAATCCGGATTAGTCTGAAGAACAAAAATTATTATTATTATTGTAATTGTTGTTATTATTGTTGTAATTATTATTATCATTATTATTATTATTATTCTTATTGTTGTTATATTGATTTTGTCATAACTGTTATTAATATTGTTATTGTTGTTGATGTTATTGCTGTTATTATTATTAGATAAATAAAAGAGTAGTAAAGAGTCAAATTACTTTTATGATAGTCTACAAAATATTTGTTTCAATCGTTAGGTGCAGCAAAGTACGCAAATTATTATTACTATGTTGTTTTTTTTATGCTTTTTTTGTTTGTTTGTTTATTTTATTTTATTTTTTTACCTTATAAGTTTGTGTATTAAACAACTGTCATTTTGACAATATTCTTTTCAACATTTAACAGATGCTAGGAGACACTGATCTACACTGTACGTCATGAAAAGATGACCGGAATCTTTTTCCTGCCATGTCATCACGTTTGTTGCTGTGAAGATTGTGCGTTCGGACTGCAACGATGTCCACGTTGTAGACAGATAATCCAAAACACTATATTAATCTGTTGTCCTGTATTAATCTGTTTAAAAGATGACGATTTGATGAACAAATTGTAGGTTTTATCATAAAAGTAACGTGACTCTTCACAAGGATTTACGAACATACAAAAAGGCTTTCTGTATTTCTTTCTTAAATATATCAGATAATTTTAATACTAATACTAATACTAATACTACTACTACTACTACTAATAATAATCGCAATACCAGTAATGCCAGAGAGAACAAGAACAAGAACAATGATTAAACCATCAATAATAAATACATTATTAAATGGAGTTAAATTAGCAAAAATAGAACTAATATTAAAATAACATCTTGAAATTGTTTAATACAATTTGGGTTGGCCTTATAAAGGCATAGGACATACCAAGTTACTAAACGAGAAACTGTATTGTGTGAACGTCCTGCTTTTACTGCGGCGGAGGTCTTTCTAATTGGACGCAGGGACAAAACCCTTACGTGGAACACGCCAAGCTGTCTGTTTTTCGTAGGTGGTGTGAATTCACTTGTCAGCTCGTCAGATGTGTCATACAGCGTTGTCAACCTCTGTTTTTCGAATGGCAGACCTACTATGTCTAACAAGATTTAAGTTTAAAATGTAGAAAATATTAGGTCATTTTTAAATTAAGAACACATTAAAAGAAAAAAATACATCTTTCATTTGACTTTAAAAAAAATGTTATTTAATTAATTATTTTATTTTATTTTCTTTCTCTCTTTATAAATATCTTTCTGAACACACTATAATTTATTCCAGGAAAAATGCATATATTTTAGTTAAATTACAAATAAGTACGTCATTTACGTTGCAAACGTTGTTGTATGTTATTTTTCTGTATGATTGAATGAAACGCACCCAGATTTGAATAAACACTTTCCAATTCTTTTTATAATCATATTTTTCAACAGGACGCTGTTTTTTTTTTTAACAAAAACTGCTTTTAGACACAACAGAAGCAGTTTTTGTTATTGTCCCACTGTTTAGATCAGTTTTATTCTCGTCACTGTATTCAAAGTAAATAAACAGAAATTGCTGTACTGTAAATAAATATTAGTGTATTTTCACTGTAATGAAAGAAATATATTTTAATTTATTATATTTAATACTTGGCAAATTAATCGACTGAGTATAACATAGCGAAATTATTACAAATATTTTTATTTGTCTATCAGAAAATCTTTCTGGATTTATGAAGAGTGAGCTAAAATAAGAAAAATGTTTATTCAAATCTGGGCTGGTCTTATTGAGGCACATTACAAAGAAAGTTACTACAGAGAATTCTGCTGTACATAATCAAACGAGTAACGTATTTTACTCTGTGTTTGTAGACATAAAACAAAGAACTATGAATACATTGCAAAGTGTTTAGCAGAGACATTGTCATGCGAACTGTGATAATTTCACTGATAATAGCAGTCACGTTGCAGCATCAGACATAGTCACGAGTTCTGATATCTAGCACTGAGCTGCATGTGCTCTCGGTGTCTGGAAACAAGTCACAATTCTTATATAACAAAATGCGTGGGTTTGTGGAGTACTGAATGTGTCATCATACTATGCATGGGTTTGTGGAGTACTGAATGTGTCATCATACTATGCATGGGTTTGTTGAGTACTGAATGTGTCATCATACTATGCATGGGTTTGTGGAGTACTGAATGTGTCATCATACCATGCATGGGTTTGTTGAGTACTGAATGTGTCATCATACTATGCATGGGTTTGTGGAGTACTGAATGTGTCATCATACCATGCATGGGTTTGTTGAGTACTGAATGTGTCATCATACTATGCATGGGTTTGTGGAGTACTGAATGTGTCATCTTACTATGCATGGGGTGATTGTTAAGCTTATTGATTAGTTCAGTTAGACAGGATTAAAGAAAGAGGCTTCATACTGTGCAGGGGTGCAAATGGGTCTAGCTAAGTGATCAGGGTAGATTTAAACTAAGGGCTTCCTATATTAAATCATTATCAAATGTCCCAGGTTAAAATGTGTTTCACTATACAGTCGCCAGCCTGCTCTAATATCAGAAGAATGTTTAATATGGAAGTTATTCATAGCAATAAGGGTGGTTACAGAATCTGTTATGAGGGGTTCATGTATACTGCGGCAGAATTTATTCGTGGTATTTGATGGAACATTCGCCTAAGCCACCAACATTAAAATCAAAGAACATAAACAAAAAACTCTGACAAAATGCACTGCCAATATATTTCTTAATTAAAAATTGTGACTTTAACCTGTTGTTTTTTTTAGTTTTTTTTTTTCTTTTTTACTGTGACTTTTTCCTAGATTCGTGCTTTCCACGTTTCTGATATTTTAAGTGAAACAGTAAATTTAATGTGTTCTTTACAACATATACTAATAACTGTATCAAAAGTCTGAATGCTTGATAGTGCTTTTTTGTTTACTCATCACCAACTTTATAACAGGAAGGTTTTGACTTAATTGTGTAAGTACTAGCAATACAAATACATCTTTTAAATCAACTGTGTTGTGAATTTCACTTTTATCTACATAGTAATTTACGTATATTTTATGAACTAAGAGAAATTCAAGCTGATCATGCTATAGAACTGGTTAAAAAAAGAAAAAGAAAACAGATAAGAAGAAGAAGAAAAACCTAAAGAAGTTTTCTTAGAACGCTCATAAATCTGTTTACCTAAGATGAATGTTAACTCATTGTGATGATGTTGATGATAATAATAATAATAATAATGTGACTTTCACAACTAATTCAAATCAGCTAACAGCCACTGTAGACGTCATTACGTAGATTCAAGATAAGCTGGACATAAAAAGAACAGGAGAAAGACACGTGCAGCCATCTTTAAAGATGATCGTCTAAAGAGGACAACACTAACCATCTGAAATGTCTATCAACCGAGTTCGGACATTTCAGAACTAACTAAAAAAAAAAACTGGATATTTTCATTAAATTGTTACACAAACTCAAAGCTTACAGATCTTGCTCATGGACTATACTGATTTTAATGAAGTTATGAAATATCCAAGTGAAACAAAAATGTTTCATAAATTCTCTGAAAATGATAGGGATTTCTGAAAACTCCTTGTGTCAGAATTTTTCAGTACAATATACATGATAAATCAGTTAGCTAAGAATAAAATGTAAAAACAAACCAATAAACAAACAATAACAAAACAAAGTAAAATATACCTAGGAATATGTCAGTTATTTTATTCTGTGTAATTTTTTGAGAATACTCATATATATATATATTTTTTTTTTCTTTTGTCATGGTTTTAAGAAAAGTGGCGAAAAAAGTCGGAATTTTAAAACTTCTGTTGTTTTCTTTTTTCAAGATATATCTCAAGATGTTTTCTATCAGTTTAAAACATACGCAGACCAGTTTTATTTGTGAAACATCTAGAATGATTTATGATGCATCTGAGAAAATCGTCAGATGCAATATTTCTGGTATTTTATAATTTAGATTTATATTTTTATTTGTTTATTTATTTATGAGAAGGAATCAGTGAAACTTTACACCACTTTTCACAGGGCGGTAACAAAAGCTGCTGTTAGACTCAATATGAAAAGTTCACAGTTTTGTAAGTGGACTCTGTGTATTCAGAATATTATACGGAAGCAGTTTTTATTATTGTCCCAATATTTAGATCAGTTTTATTCGTGTCAGAGTTGGTTTTATGTATAATATCTGGGAAAATCCAAAGATTCCACTTTGAGTGCTATTTAATAGGAAGAGTATTCATTTAAATGAAAATACAGCAGCTCGAATATAAATTAATATCAGTGTATTTCTACTGTAATGAAAGTAATATATTTTAACATTATCATATTTTATGCGTGGCAAATTAATCCGCTGAGTATAACGTACATGAAAATATTACAAATATTTATATTTGTGTATCAGAAAATATTTCTAGATTTATGGAGAATGAGTTCAAGTAATAAAAATGGAACTAATATTAAAATGACACCATTTAGAAAATGTTTATCAAATCTGAGTTGATTTTATTAAGACATAAGAAGTTACCAGATGGGAAAGTTTGCCGTGTAAACAATATAGCTACTTGTTATATGTACAATATTTAGTCAATTTACCAAATAAATAAAATAAAAACAAATAATGTTATTTCATAGATTATGAGATTTTGGCTTATCGGCGGTTCATTGGAAAGTCACCAAGTTTATTTATAGAATTTTGTCTACGTAATTTGAGTCACCTGATTGTTATGACGTAGTGACAATCCAGATACGTTATGTTGCCTGTTTTTAATATATCGACTGATCTGAGCTGGGCTTTTCAGAAATAAAGTGATTAGAAATTTAGATAAGTGTAGACATGATGCCGACTAGAATTACTGCAATAATGTTGATTACTCCTTCAGGTCAACAGAGTTCACTATGCATACTAATGATGTAGAATAGACGACACCTATAAACAGAAACATGAAAATATATCCGATCAGAATCAAATTATTATTATTATTATTATTATTATTATTATTATTATTATTTAATGATTAGCTGGAAAGGTTTGAATAAAATTAATTATCACTGTTAATAAATAAATGAAAATATGCTGTGCATTTATTACACTAATTGCTTGTCTAATGACTTATCTAAATGTAATGGAAGTTTCAAATATTAAACGGAAAGTCAAAATCCTGAACATAACTCGTGAACGTCTTGTTACGTTTAGCTCATTGGAGTATATTGCCAACAGACATTCTGCCGCTTAACAGACAAAACGCAAAAGTAATTATTTTATAAATTTATCAGCAATTATTCAGATTATTCAAAGTAATAGTCAAATGGAAAATAATTTCAAACACAATAACCAAATAGCTTTAGCACAATATCCAAAAGAGTTGTTTCCCTTGAACATACACAATTTGCAAAATTCGTTTACACATAATTATAATAAATATTATTATAATTTGAGTTCTGTATTTTAACCTAAAAATTACTGAATAATAAGCAAGGTATAGACAGCGATTTCTTAATTAAAAATCGTCTTTTAATTTCGAAATACTAACCGCCTGTCAGTTTCTACTCTACATCTTTTCCTGGTTGTTTACCATAACCAATTTATGGTTGTCGTTAACAATCATTATTAACATTTTAGCTTTTTAATATTTTATGGCTTTATTTCCCAAAGAATGTATGTAGCAACAATTATTTGTATACAGAAATCTTTACCGAAAACTTTTATAATTGCTGCAGATGATACTCGGGATAA
>CM022666.1:0-72500 GCA_012295275.1 Chrysomallon squamiferum
TTTTCAAAACATGTGCGTTTTTGTGCACGTGTCGGAAACGAGTTGTTCCCCTTAGGTGGGGCGTGCGGCACTTTTGACCCGTGTCGGGCAACCCCCCCCACTTTTGGGTATGTGCGCCCGATTTTTCCCGTGCTCGGAAAAAGTTATTGCACTTTGAAAAAGGTACCCCTAGCATTTTCAACGAAACTTGAAAAAATTCGATTTTCAAAGTTGAAAATCCGTGTGGCACTGTTCCGTTTGGTCGGGAAAAATATTTCGACGTGTGCAAAACGTGCGCGCGCCGTCGGGGGCGAGTGTGGCAAAAACGTTTCCAACATTTACCAAAGGTGCTGCACCTTTTGAAAATGCGTTTGAAAAAAAATCGAGCAAATTTTCAAAAACATGTGCGTTTTTTGTGCACGTGTCGGAAACGAGTTGTTCCCCTTGGGTGGGGCGTGCGGCACTTTTGACCCGTGTCGGGCAACCCTTGCCCCACTTTTGGGTATGTGCGCCCGATTTTTCCACGTGCTCGGAAAAAGTTATTGCACTTTGAAAAAAGGTACCCCTAGCATTTTCAACGAAACTTGAAAAAATTCGATTTTCAAAAGTTGAAAATCCGTGTGGCACTGTTCCGTTTGGTCGGGAAAAATATTTCGACGTGTGCAAAACGTGCGCGCCGTCGGGGCGAGTTAATGGCAAAAACGTTTCCAACATTTACCAAAGGTGCTGCACCTTTTGAAAATGCGTTTGAAAAAAAATCGAGCAAATTTTCAAAAACATGTGCGTTTTTTGTGCACGTGTCGGAAACGAGTTGTTCCCCTTGGGTGGGGCGTGCGGCACTTTTGACCCGTGTCGGGCAACCCTTGCCCCACTTTTGGGTATGTGCGCCCGATTTTTCCACGTGCTCGGAAAAGTTATTGCACTTTGAAAAAAGGTACCCCTAGCATTTTCAACGAAACTTGAAAAAATTCGATTTTCAAAGTTGAAAATCCGTGTGGCTACTGTTCCGTTTGGTCGGGAAAAATATTTCGACGACGTGTGCAAAAACGTGCGCGCCGTCGGGGCGAGAATGGCAAAAACGTTTCCAACATTTACCAAAGGTGCTGCACCTTTTGAAAATGCGTTTGAAAAAAATCGAGCAAATTTTCAAAAACATGTGCGTTTTTTGTGCACGTGTCGGAAACGAGTTGTTCCCCTTGGGTGGGGCGTGCGGCACTTTTGACCCGTGTCGGGCAACCCTTGCCCCACTTTTGGGTATGTGCGCCCGATTTTTCCCGTGCTCGGAAAAAGTTATTGCACTTTGAAAAAAAGGTACCCCTAGCATTTTCAACGAAACTTGAAAAAATTCGATTTTCAAAAGTTGAAAATCCGTGTGGCACTGTTCCGTTTGGTCGGGAAAAATATTTCGACGTGTGCAAAACGTGCGCGCCGTCGGGGCGAGTGTGGCAAAAACGTTTCCAACATTTACCAAAGGTGCTGCACCTTTTGAAAATGCGTTTGAAAAAAAATCGAGCAAATTTTCAAAAAAACATGTGCGTTTTTTGTGCACGTGTCGGAAACGAGTTGTTCCCCTTGGGTGGGGCGTGCGGCACTTTTGACCCGTGTCGGGCAACCCTTGCCTTACTTTTGGGTATGTGCGCCCGATTTTTCCCACGTGCTCGGAAAAAGTTATTGCACTTTGAAAAAGGTACCCTAGCATTTTCAACGAAACTTGAAAAAATTCGATTTTCAAAAGTTGAAAATCCGTGTGGCACTGTTCCGTTTGGTCGGGAAAAATATTTCGACGTGTGCAAAACGTGCGCGCCGTCGGGGCGAGTGTGGCAAAAACGTTTCCAACATTTACCAAAGGTGCTGCACCTTTTGAAAATGCGTTTGAAAAAAAATCGAGCAAATTTTCAAAACATGTGCGTTTTTTGTGCACGTGTCGGAAACGAGTTGTTCCCCTTGGGTGGGGCGTGCGGCACTTTTGACCCGTGTCGGGCAACCCTTGCCCACTTTTGGGTATGTGCGCCCGATTTTCCCACGTGCTCGGAAAAGTTATTGCACTTTGAAAAAAAGGTACCCCTAGCATTTTCAACGAAACTTGAAAAAATTCGATTTTCAAAAGTTGAAAATCCGTGTGGCACTGTTCCGTTTGGTCGGGAAAAATATTTCGACGTGTGCAAAACGTGCGCGCCGTCGGGGCGAGTAATGGCAAAAACGTTTCCAACATTTACCAAAGGTGCTGCACCTTTTGAAAATGCGTTTGAAAAAAAAAATCGAGCAAATTTTCAAAAACATGTGCGTTTTTTGTGCACGTGTCGGAAACGAGTTGTTCCCCTTGGGTGGGGCGTGCGGCACTTTTGACCCGTGTCGGGCAACCCTTGCCCCACTTTTGGGTATGTGCGCCCGATTTTTTCCACGTGCTCGGAAAAAGTTATTGCACTTTGAAAAAGGTACCCCTAGCATTTTCAACGAAACTTGAAAAAATTCGATTTTCAAAAGTTGAAATCCGTGTGGCACTGTTCCGTTTGGTCGGGAAAAATATTTCGACGTGTGCAAAACGTGCGCGCCGTCGGGGCGAGTGTGGCAAAAACGTTTCCAACATTTACCAAAGGTGCTGCACCTTTTGAAAATGCGTTTGAAAAAAAATCGAGCAAATTTTCAAAAACATGTGCGTTTTTTTTGCACGTGTCGGAAACGAGTTGTTCCCCTTGGGTGGGGCGTGCGGCACTTTTGACCCGTGTCGGGCAACCCTTGCCCCACTTTTGGGTATGTGCGCCCGATTTTTCCCACGTGCTCGGAAAAAGTTATTGCACTTTGAAAAAGGTACCCCTAGCATTTTCAACGAAACTTGAAAAAATTCGATTTTCAAAAGTTGAAAATCCGTGTGGCACTGTTCCGTTTGGTCGGGAAAAATATTTCGACGTGTGCAAAACGTGCGCGCCGTCGGGGCGAGTGTGGCAAAAACGTTTCCAACATTTACCAAAGGTGCTGCACCTTTTGAAAATGCGTTTGAAAAAAAATCGAGCAAATTTTCAAAAACATGTGCGTTTTTTGTGCACGTGTCGGAAACGAGTTGTTCCCCTTGGGTGGGGCGTGCGGCACTTTTGACCCGTGTCGGGCAACCCTTGCCCCACTTTTGGGTATGTGCGCCCGATTTTTCCCACGTGCTCGGAAAAAGTTATTGCACTTTGAAAAAAGGTACCCCTAGCATTTTCAACGAAACTTGAAAAAATTCGATTTTCAAAAGTTGAAAATCCGTGTGGCACTGTTCCGTTTGGTCGGGAAAAATATTTCGACGTGTGCAAAACGTGCGCGCCGTCGGGCGAGTGTGGCAAAAACGTTTCCAACATTTACCAAAGGTGCTGCACCTTTTGAAAATGCGTTTGAAAAAAATCGAGCAAATTTTCAAAAACATGTGCGTTTTTTGTGCACGTGTCGGAAACGAGTTGTTCCCCTTGGGTGGGGCGTGCGGCACTTTTGACCCGTGTCGGGCAACCCTTGCCCCACTTTTGGGTATGTGCGCCCGATTTTTCCCACGTGCTCGGAAAAAGTTATTGCACTTTGAAAAAGGTACCCCTAGCATTTTCAACGAAACTTGAAAAATTCGATTTTCAAAAGTTGAAAATCCGTGTGGCACTGTTCCGTTTGGTCGGGAAAAATATTTCGACGTGTGCAAAACGTGCGCGCCGTCGGGGCGAGTGGCAAAAACGTTTCCAACATTTACCAAAGGTGCTGCACCTTTTGAAAATGCGTTTGAAAAAAAATCGAGCAAATTTTCAAAAACATGTGCGTTTTTTGTGCACGTGTCGGAAACGAGTTGTTCCCCTTGGGTGGGGCGTGCGGCACTTTTGACCCGTGTCGGGCAACCCTTGCCCCACTTTTGGGTATATGCGCCCGATTTTTCCCACGTGCTCGGAAAAGTTATTGCACTTGAAAAAAAGGTACCCCTAGCATTTTCAACGAAACTTGAAAAATTCGATTTTCAAAAGTTGAAAATCCGTGTGGCACTGTTCCGTTTGGTCGGGAAAAATATTTCGACGTGTGCAAAACGTGCGCGCCGTCGGGGCGAGTGTGGCAAAAACGTTTCCAACATTTACCAAAGGTGCTGCACCTTTTGAAAATGCGTTTGAAAAAAAATCGAGCAAATTTTTCAAAAACATGTGCGTTTTTTGTGCACGTGTCGGAAACGAGTTGTTCCCCTTGGGTGGGGCGTGCGGCACTTTTGACCCGTGTCGGGCAACCCTTGCCCCACTTTTGGGTATGTGCGCCCGATTTTTTCCACGTGCTCGGAAAAAGTTATTGCACTTTGAAAAAGGTACCCCTAGCATTTTCAACGAAACTTGAAAAAATTCGATTTTCAAAAGTTGAAAATCCGTGTGGCACTGTTCCGTTTGGTCGGGAAAAATATTTCGACGTGTGCAAAACGTGCGCGCCGTCGGGGCGAGTGTGGCAAAAACGTTTCCAACATTTACCAAAGGTGCTGCACCTTTTGAAAATGCGTTTGAAAAAAAATCGAGCAAATTTTCAAAAACATGTGCGTTTTTTGTGCACGTGTCGGAAACGAGTTGTTCCCCTTGGGTGGGGCGTGCGGCACTTTTGACCCACTTTTGGGTATGTGCGCCCGATTTTTCCCACGTGCTCGGAAAAAGTTATTGCACTTTGAAAAAGGTACCCCTAGCATTTTCAACGAAACTTGAAAAATTTCGATTTTCAAAAGTTGAAAATCCGTGTGGCACTGTTCCGTTTGGTCGGGAAAAATATTTCGACGTGTGCAAAACGTGCGCGCCGTCGGGGCGAGTGTGGCAAAAACGTTTGAAAAAAAATCGACCAAATTTTCAAAAAAATTCGATTTTCAATTTATCCGTGTGGCACTATTCCGTGTGGTCGGGAAAAATATTTCAACGTGTGCAAAAGGTGCGCGCCGTCGGGGCGAGTGTTGTAAAAACGTTTCCAACATTTTCAAAATATGTCCGCTTTATTGTGCACATGTCGGAATCGGGTTGTTCTCCTTGGGTGTGGGGTCCAAAAAAAGTAAAAACCGTCAAAACCAAAGAAAGAAAAAAAGCTGGTAGTGATGTCAGAGCGAGGACGATAATAAAAAAAATCCCGTCTCTTCCCGATGTTGACGCAGATGCGCGAAACCGGGCAATGAGTCACGAACATCTTGTCGTTTATTCTCGGAAATGTTGAGTGATTTGTGTCTGTCTTTCGCGAAGAGGGTGTGATTTCGCAGACTACAGGTTCTTTTCTGATTCGACGCCGAATCTGAAACTAATAAGTAAATAAATCGTGGGATCGATGTTTTGTTGCTCGGACGCGGTTCTAAGTTCCAGGACGCCTTAAGGGAAAGAACTCTGTTTTGTTTCTCGCGTATTGTCTTTAACGGAGTTATTCCCCTTTGACCGTCCACTTGACAAATTAATGAGTGCGCCTTGGTCGATATGTAAATAAATAAATAAAATAAATAAATGTGATTCGGACACTGAAAAGGTTCATAATTAATTTAGGAAGCTCTCTTCGAAATAGAGTTGTGTTTTCCTTACCTGCTAGTGAACAAATAAACAAATAAATAAACAAGTAAACAAATAAAATAAATAAATAAATAATGAAAGATGACTAGAAACTGTAACGAACTGTTAAGGCAATCGTTCTGCAGGTCTGTTTAACAGAGTCGTAACAAGTCAACGGTCCAAGGGCAATAACTCTGTTTACGAGACGGGGGGAGAATGTCTAGACAGACAAACTGGGAGATGAAGGTCAAGGTCGGAGGTGTCTTAGATTTGGGTTAACGGTGCCTAAGGGTTAGGGTTACCCTGACCCCTAAATCTAACCCTAACCCTAACCCTAAAGCCTAAACCTGCAATATGTACAATGATACGTACGTAAGACACCATAAAGGACATGAGAGACCACATGCAAACTGCCACCACATAACACAAAATATATTCAATAACACATAAACAGAGAAAGCATAACAAAGAAAACATGCAAAGACATCTGACCGGGCACAAAACACAAACGAAACATAAGGAACAAAGCACATATACAACACACACTGCGCACATAATACAGGACACTACAGGCATCAAAACACATGACAGCGTTCACACAAAACATATACCCAGTTTTAGATAAAATTTTAAGAATGTTAACGAAATATTATTATTTGGATTTCTGTATATAATTTGTTTCTATAAAGGTTTTGATTTAATGATAATTATTACAGTTTATATGTTTCTTTAAAATTTAAACGGAAGGCATAATATATGCCTTAATATAAAACAAAACAAAACAAACATACTTTGATAAAAGCTTTTACTTTATTAAAATATTAAAACAACAAACTTTATCACGTACAATGCAATGCAAAATCTAGTGTTAAAAATTAAATACAAACATGGACACAAAGGCTGGGCTTGTATATCAGTAGTAATGCAAAGTGTCAAAGTGGAGTTATCTCTTTTGCATACATACATACTCAAACAAACATGTAAACATTTTTGTCTTCAATCATTGTACGCAGTGACAGTTTGCAGTTTACCATTTGCATATAAACACAGAGGTAGTTATGGTATGGACTAACATGTATTAACGGTCTCTCTCTCTCTCTCTCTCTCTCTCTCTCTCTCTCTCTCTCTCTCTCTCTCTCTCTCTCTCTCTCTCTCATACTATTTCAAGAAAACTAAAGTATCTCAAGTTCCGTTTACAGTCAAAAGTTACTATTAGTTACTGAACACGCAATTAATATTTGTGTGTGTGTGTGTGTGTGTGTGTGTGTGTGTGTGTGTGTGTGTGTGTGTGTGTGTGTGTGTGTGTGTGTGTGTGTGTGTGTAAATTCACTTATTACTGTTATGTTGGACAGGTAAAGACAAGATTTTGAAACACAAAAAATACATTGTGGCCTTCTCTGCTATTTTATTTCCCAATGACAAAATGTTTCTATATAACCTATAAAATTGTAATTAACATTGCATTTTTCCAGTACTAAGACAGAAACATTTTTTTTTCCACCAAAACCAGCCACTTTCAATTTTATAACCAACTTTGTAACATTTGCCATCGATTTCACAGTCTGAAATAAAGGGATAAAAAGAAGACACAAACAGAAAATAAATTAGCGATACTTTTCAAGGTTCAAGTCACATACAAGATAGTTTTAGCATGTAGATAAATTTGTAACTACGTGAGAAATATCTGGAAATATCCAACTTATCTGTTTTTCACAATAACACCTGCAGTCTTCTTATTAGAATATTCAACACACTTCGCTGATGTTCATTATGTTGCAAATGTGTTCTTTCTTTTCTTCTCTTGTCAAGCCTTAGTACTTATCTATAATCGATCTGAAAAGTACCCAAATCGATCCCAAAGTCGCAATTCGGCATCTTTCCACCACCGGACATGCGCTACTCACTGAAGAGTTTCGGGTTTGGCTGGGTTTGAACTTAATGTATTCCAAAAATCGGTAAATTCCAACCTAGTAAAGAAAGTAAGTCTTACCTCTACGTAATATGCTAAACGCGCCGAGATTCGTACAGGTCATGTAAGTGCACTTTGTCATTCTCGGTTCATCTACCAAAAGACATTCATAAAACTTGCGCAGATCACAGACAACAGCTTGAAAAATAAAAAATAAATATTTGTTTTAAACATACTCACACATATGCTGATACACGAACGAGAAAAAAAACAAGAAAACAAATAGTGGCGGTAAAAAATATATCAAAAATAAATATTAAATACAACAGAAAAATATGAAACAAATAACTTCTCTATATTACCTATTACTATATCGAAATCACCATCATCATAACCATTACCATCATCATCATTGTTATTGTTATTATCATCGTCATCAGCATTATAATTATCATCCTAAGTATTAATATTATTATTTTTTTGTTTTTCTTTTTATTACAAGGACTACTATTATAAAATTTGAAATTATTTACCAGAGCTTTTATCTTTATAAACAGTAAGGTTTAAAGTCGCTACATCCTCACTAAATGTGCCGATGTGTACAGTTGCACTATAACTAAAGACTCCACACTTAGTGTTTGTTTTAGTATTTGTGGCTGGAATCTGAGTACCATAGATTTTCACGTCTGTCAAAACAAAATAACTTTTCAGTTTTAAACATTTTCTTTTTAATTCTACTCCTCCTGCACACTAATAAAAAACATTCAGGCACGCACGCACACACACACACACACACACAGAGAAAGAGAGAGAGAGAGAGAGAGAGAGAGAGAGAGAGAGAGAGAGAGAGAGAGAGAGAGAGAGAGAGAGAGAGAGAGAGAGAGAGAGAGAGGGGGTTTAATACGAGACCTTTTTTCAGTGTCTGCTTATCTATTTACTAAATTTAGAACACTCAACAATGAAACAGAGATATGCTTTTAACTACATTACTTACATGAAGTTCGTTCATTGATTTCGAAACCACCCTCAACGCATTTAAGTACAGTGGAACCGTGGTAAGAGAACTGGTGGACGTTTTCTCCTATATTCACCTTACCCCACTGTGTCTCGCACTGTCTACTTTCTGTGTTGTATACACCTGAAAACGCTAAAAAATATACATTAATTAGATCTATACGTCAGGTTTTCTGTCTCTGTATCTAATTCTTTGTTTCTATATCTGCCAAAATCTTAACTTAGTTAATTGAATTATTATTATTATTATTTTTTTTTTTTTTTTTTATTCAACCTGATATAATAATATGATTTAAATATGACATAAATAGAAAATTAAGTTAAACATAGAAGAGATCCCAGGACCAAAATCGTGACTAACTTGTCAGATTTGAATCATATATTTTCGATAGCACGTGTTGGAATGATGTAGCCATAATCAGAAGGAACATTACTGCAGACATGTTGAATTGTTGACAATATTTATCTGTAATTAGCACGATTAAGAATAGAGACAACATGGTAACAAACATGAAAATAAAGTAAGTAAAAATGTTAGCAACAGAATTGAACTGAAATGTCAGTAACAAGTAACAAAAGTCAAGATGTTACGAGACATCAATGAAATGTAACAACCTAAAATGTTAATATATTACTTACGCGTAACAAGTAAAATTTGTATTGCTAGTATTAATATGTAACAAACAAACATGTTAATACTTGTAGTTAAATGTAACAAGTAAAAATGTTAATACAAACAGTAGCATATATTAAGTAAAAGTGCTAGTACCTGTAGTAACTTGCAGCAAGTAAAAATCCAAAAAAGTAATAATATATATTAAGAGAAATTGTTGACACCACTAGTAAAATGTAATAAGTAAAAATGTTAATAACAGAAAGAACATGCAGTAAGTAAAAACATTAACACCAGTAGTAGCAAGTAATGAGTAAAAAATGTTAACAGCAGTAGTTACATGTAATAAGTAAAAATGTTAACAGCAGTAGTTACATGTAATAAGTAAAAATGTTAACAGCGGTAGTTACAAGTAATGAGTAAAAAATGTTAACAGCAGTAGTTACATGTAATAAGTAAAAATGTTAACAGCAGTAGTTACATGTAATAAGTAAAAATGTTAACAGCGGTAGTTACAAGTAATGAGTAAAAAATGTTAACAGCAGTAGTTACATGTAATAAGTAAAAATGTTAACAGCAGTAGTTACATGTAATAAGTAAAAATGTTAACAGCGGTAGTTACAAGTAATGAGTAAAAAATGTTAACAGCAGTAGTTACATGTAATAAGTAAAAATGTTAACAGCAGTAGTTACATGTAATAAGTAAAAATGTTAACAGCAGTAGTATCATGTAATAAATAAGAAAAAAGTAATACCAGTAGTAATCTAGTTTAAAATATTAATATCAGTAGTACAATGTTATAACTAGAAATATAGATATCAGTAGTAACATAGTGACTAATAATGTTAATACCAATACTAAAATGCAATAATAACGTTAATACTAGTAGTAACGCGAGCAAGTAACAATGTTAATAATATTAGTAACATGCAGTAAGCAAAGCATGTTACTACTGGTAATATGTAGTAAGTAAAAATGTTAATATCAGTAGGAAGGCATAGTAAATTAAAATATAAATATCAGTTATGATATGTCCTATACAAAAATGTTCATACCAGTAGCAGCATGAAATAAGTAAACTTGTTAGTACGTGTACTAAATTACAGTAGTAACAAGTTGTAGAGTTCTTAGAACTAGTATAAAATGTAGTAAGTAAAGTGTTAATGCAACATGTTAGAAATGCTAATTCAATAGGTAATATGTGAGTTGTGTAAAATATCTTTCATTAGTTTTGTTCTAAAACTATCAAAATATAATATTTTACCACGTATGTTGTGATGTCTTTCAAACAACAGAAGAACAACAATAATAAACTGTTAGCAAGCGTAAGTACTCGATGTTATTGATGTATTAAAAAATGTAAACTGATGTATAAAATGTTTTGCATTAGTTCTATTCCCAAAATATTTAGACTTGACGAGGTATGATGTAATGCCTTTCCAGGTGACACATTGCAAGCATGTTCTGTAAAAAATAATGGTTTAGTTGCATATATCTGACTATAAATATATGGTAATAAAACAAAATAATGAGTTTGAAATTTACATATTGTGACAACAAACGTCATATTTCTGTTATCATTGCATTCCATGTGTCTCAGTGTATATATATTAATAGACACATATGATACATACATACATAATATACGCACGCACATACATACATACATACATATATACGCACACACATACATACATGAAAGTGTGTCTTGTCATTTCTCGTTACCACCAATGTTCATGTCACGCCTTTGCTTGTGTTTGTATGTTTAAAACTGATTATACACTGTAACACATCTGTAAAATATTTAACTAAAGAGTAGTTACAGATTTTCATTAGGACACGTTTATCCATTCAAGTTTCCTTCTTTATCTATATAATTCTAACATCATACATCTGTCTCAGAAAGTAACAAGATCCTTTAGACGGAATATCAATACTATTACCACTCTTTTTCTTCTTATTTCTCTACTGCTACTGCTGCTACTAGTACTTCTATTACAACTACTACTACTTAGTTTACCATTCTGCTACTACTACTAGCACCAGTACTGTACTGTTTGTACTGTTCTTCTACAATTACTCCTCTATTACAACTGTTGCACTGCTAAGAGTACTGCTACCACTATTACTCTATCATTACTCTACTACCTCAGCTAATAATGCTAATGTTAATTGTGAAAGTACTACTGCAGAATTACTATTAAAGTTCTACTACCAGAACTGCTATTGGTATCACAGAACTGTTGCTGCTGCTACTACTACCACTACTTCTACCAATACTACTAATACTACAACTAATAATGTTACTAATCCTGCTCTACCACTACTACTACTTCTTTATTCCCACTACTATTCTATAACCACAACTGCGCTTCTTCTACTGTTACTACAGTTACTACTACTACCATTCCTACAACTGCCACTGTTACTTCTGTTGAACTGTTACTTGCTGCTACCACAGCCGTTCCTCTCTTGCTTCTAGTACAACCATTATTATCATTAACACAAATACTACAGCTGTTGATTCTGCAGTATTCGTAGTGATACTATGCTTTACCTCGACAACGTCTTCTACTACAACTTCTTCTACTACAACTTCTTCAGCTACTACTTCTTCAACTACTACTTCTCCTGTTACTCTTGTAATGCTACTAATACTGATTCTAGCACTGCTGCTGCTAAATTTACTGCTCTACTACTAATGTTCTTACAAACCTACTAGTACACAAAATTCTACCATTAACATCACTTATTATACTTGTTTTGGAAGGTAAAGACAAAATTTTAAAACATAAAGTAATACATTATATCCGTTATTGAAATTTTATTTCTTAGTGACAGCGCATTTCTATACAAATATAAAATTATAATTAATAACATTTCATTTGTCCATCGCTGTGACACATACATCTCCGTTTCCACCAGAACCAGCCATTTTCAGTTTTATAACCAGGATTCCGACACTTACCATCGAAGAAACAGTCTGAAATGAGCGGAGGAAAGTAAACAGAGAAAATAAATTAACAATATTTCTGATGCTTCACATTTCACCTTTGTTGTAGATGTCAACACTTACACTTGGTAACTTTCTGTTCTATGTCAATATCCATATGAGGGCACCACACATGCAATCTAGCCAAAGATTTCATTCGCATAGTTCCAGGATGATTTTCATGAAGAGAATACGGAATATTTGTTCGATATTTATCAGGAATAATCACTTGCATTCCTCTGAGAAGACAATGTTCCTCCACGGTTAATTCATCTTTCACTCTGAAATAAGGTAACAGCTCAGGTGAAATAGAAGATTCTTCTGGCCATCCAGACATGTTATAATGTACAACACAAGATAACACTTTGTCAACCTCAGTTGTTTTCTCAATATTTCTTGCAGTGAAAGGTAATCCACTGACTTGATTTCTCATTGCTTGCTTGTCTTCATGCCAAAACACACTTTCAGATACTTCATCAGCTTGCAGAAGCGGCAGTCAGGACAGTGCATCAGCATTTCTATTTATGGTAGTTTTTCTGTATTTAATGTCAAACTTATATCCAGCTAACTGAATAGCCCAACGCTGTAGTCGAGAAGCTGTCAGAACAGGAATATTCTTTTTAGGTCCAAGAATCATTGTCAGTGGTTAATAATCTGTGAACAAAGTATATCTTCTACCATACATGTACTAATGGAACTTGTGTATTCCAAAAATTATTGCCAGTGCTTCTTTCTCAATCTGGGAATACTTGCGTTCTGCTGATGTCAGAGTTCTAGAAACGTATGCTTGCTATTGGCCTATCCGATCCTTCATTTCCATGTGATATTACCACTCCAAGACCATGCGCAGATGCATCTACTGCCAACATTACTGGTTTCATCAAGTTATAGTGGACAAGAATTTTAGCTGATACTAACAGTTTTCCCACTTTGGAAAATGCTTGGTGACAAACATTACTCCATCTGTATAAGTTTTCAACACAATCGATGTTGATTTCAATGGCACTGTTTTCTTCAATTTTTCCTGATAACTCTTATTAGAAATTATCGACAGAGAAGCACCTGTATCTACTTCCACTTTGAATGGCACACCATTGAGTTCCAATGAAATTTGAATTTCTTTCGCTTTCGTAGATTTCACTGTGAAAATTGACTGTTCAAAATCACAGTCATTTCTTTCCATTGCAACCTCTTTATTTTCTAGAACAGCTTTTGTAATTTCTGATTCAGTTTTGTTACTCCCAGATTCTTCATGAATAACATGAATTTTGAAACCTTCCGAATCATTGATACCACTTTCTGATTCCGTATCAGAATTTTGATTCACAACACGAAGTTTACAGTTTTTCAACTTTTGAAATTTCTTTTTTCCTTTTTCCATTTGTTTGCTTTCCTGTCTTTCTACTTTTTTCTTTTGATTTCGACATTTTCTACTAAATTGTCCTGTTTCGTTACAGTTATAACATTTCACCTTTTTGTAAAAACATGCATCATGATCATGATTAGTTTTACCACACCGGAAGCATTCAATGACAGAAACTTTGTGGAACTTTTCCATTTCTGACTTAATTCCAATTTTCATCTTGATACCATTTAGATACAACAGTACTAACAAAAAGGATGTAGAGTTATTAGTAGTCGTATAAAATGTAATAAGTAAAACGTTAAAAGAATTTGCATCATTACAATGTGAAATGCTAATTCAACTGGTAATATAAAATATCTTACATTAGGTCTTTTTCCTGTAACTATCAACAGTATTATACTTTACCACGTATGTTGTAATATCTTTCCAGCGACAAAATAACAACATTAATATATATATATATATATTACAAAATTACAAAATTTTATTTTATTTTATTTTATTTCATCTTATTTTGCTTTTATTTTTACTTTTATTGCTATTATTTATTATTATTATTAAATTTCATATGTAGAGAGAGAGACTTGATGATGCTAATCCTCAGTTTATGTGGACAGTTTGTTATTCTGTATAACGAAACAAAGTTTTGCTAAATTTATTGCTTACATGAAGTTTGTTCATCAGTTTTCAACCCACCTTCAACATATTTAAGCGTATTTAAACCACGTCGGTAATGGAACTGACAGACGGTTTTACTCCATTTTATCTCGCACTGTCTAGTTAGTCTATTGTTTACAGCTGAGAATGTTAAAATAAACATATGTTGTAGTTCCACAAGCCTATGGCTCTGTCTGTATGTCTAATCCTCTTTCCGTGTACATCTATATCTTGTCCGTCTGTTGTATGTCGGTCAAAGTATCTGCCTGTTTATTAGAAACAACAGCAAAGACTACTTCTATTGCAACTTTATTGCTGTTGGTGCTATTGTTTTCTTCTTCCTCTTCAACCCTTCTTCTTCTTCTTCTTCTTCTTCTTCTTCTTCTTCTTCTTCTTCTTATTATTATTATTATTATTATTATTATTATTATTATTATTATAATACACTATTAATAAAGGTAAGCTATTGATATTATGCAAATATTATGCTTTAGAAAATTTTTATATATGAAATATTTTGTTTGATTTCAGGTGTTGAAAGTATGAAATATAAAACTACCAGGCATGTAGTAATATCTGTCCAAGTAATATGTTCTGCATCTGAATATGTCTACAACATCACAGATAATAAAACAGAATAAAAGTTTGAAATTTACATATTTTGACAATAAACATTCATTTCTGTCATAATTGCCGGCATGAATTCAAAATTAAATTTAGACTACATTCAGGCAGACACAAACTGCTACTAATAATAGCGGTAGTTGTGTCCTACTGTTACTACTAGCAGTTGTGTCCTACTGTTACTACTAGCAGTTGTGTCCTACTGTTACTACTAACAGTTGTGTCCTACTATTACTACTAGCAGTTGTGTCCTACTGTTACTACTAGCAGTTGTGTCTTACTGTTACTACTAGCAGTTGTGTCCTACTGTTACTACTAGCAGTTGTGTCCTACTGTTACTACTAAAGTTGTGTCCTACTGTTACTACTAGCATTTGTGTCCTACTGTTACTACTAGCAGTTGTGTCCTACTGTTACTACTAGCAGTTGTGTCCCACTGTTACTACTGTTACTACTAGCAGTTGTGTCCTACTGTTACTACTAACAGTTGTGTGTCCTACTGTTACTACAGTTTGTGTCCTACTGTTACTAGCAGTTTGTCTACTGTTACTACTACAGTTGTGTCCCACTGTTACTACTACAGTTGTGTCCACTGTTACTACTAGCATTTGTGTCCTACTCCTGTTACTACTAGTACTGTCCTACTGTTACTAGCAGTTGTGTCCTGTACTACTAGCATTTGTTCCTACTGTTACTAACGGTTGTGTCCTACTGTTACTACTAGTAGTTGTGTCCTACTGTTACTACTAGTAGTTGTGTCCCACTGTTTTGCAGTTGTGTCCCACTGTTATTACAAACAGTTGTGTCCCTACTGTCCTACTGTTACTACTAGTAGTTGTGTCCCACTGTTACTACAAACAGTTGTGTACTTGTTGTCCTACTGTTACTACTACTGTGTCCTACTGTTAGCATAGTTGTGTTGTGTCCTACTGTTACTACTAGCAGTTGTGTTGTGTCCTACTGTTACTATTTGTGTCCCATTAGTAGTTAGTTGTGTCCACTGTTACTACTAGTAGTTTGTCCTACTGTTACTACTAGTAGTTGTGTCCCACTGTTACTACAAACTGTTACTACTAGCATTTGTGTCCTACTGTTACTACAAACAGTTGTGTCCTACTGTTACTACTAGCAGTTGTGTCCTACTGTTACTACTAGTAGTTGTGTCCTACTGTTACTACAAACAGTTCTGTCACTACTAGCATTTGTGTCCTATTGTTACTACTAGTAGTTGTGTCCCACTGTTACTACTGTTACTACTAGTATTTGTGTCCTACTGTTACTACTAGTGGTTCTGTGCTAGATACTACTAGCAGTTGTGTCCTACTGTTACTACTAGCAGTTGTGTCCTACTGTTACTACTAGTAGTTGTGTCCTATTGTTACTACAAACAGTTCTGTCACTACTAGCATTTGTGTCCTATTGTTACTACTAGTCGTTGTGTCCTACTGTTACTACTAGTAGTTGTGTCCTACTGTTACTACTAGTAGTTGTGTCCCACTGTTACTACTAGCATTTGTGTCCTACTGTTACTACTAGTGGTTTTAGTGTCCTACTGTTACTACTAGTAGTTCTACTGTTACTACTAGCATTTGTGTCCTACTGTTACTACTAGTCGTTGTGTCCTACTGTTACTACTAGTGGTTTTGTGCTACTGTTACTACTAGTAGTTCTGTGCTACTGTTACTACTAGCAGTTGTGTCCTACTGTAAAAAAAAGTTGTGTCCTACTGTTACTACTAGCAGTTGTGTCCTACTGTTACTACTAGCAGTTGTGTCCTACTGTTACTACAAACAGTTGTGTCCTACTGTTACTACAAACAGTTGAGTCCTACTGTTACTACAAACAGTTGTGTCCTACTGTTACTACAAACAGTTGTACCCTACTGTTACTACTAACAGTTGTGTGCTACTGTTACTACTAGTAGTTGTGTCCTACTGTTACTACTAGTAGTTGTGTCCCACTGTTACTACTAGCATTTGTGTCCTACTGTTACTACTAGCATTTGTGTCCTACTGTTACTACTAGTGGGTCTGTGCTACTGTTACTACTAGTAGTTGTGTCCTACTGTTACTACTAGTGGTTGTGTCCTACTGTTACTACTAGTGGTTCTGTGCTACTGTTACTACTAGTAGTTGTGTCCTACTGTTACTACTAGTGGTTCTGTGCTACTGTTACTACTAGTAGTTCTGTGCTACTGTTACTACTAGTGGTTCTGTGCTACTGTTACTACTAGTGGTTCTGTGCTACTGTTACTACTAGTGGTTCTGTGCTACTGTTACTACTAGTATTCTTCTCTATTCTCCTGATGCTGCTTGTCTGACGTCACTATTTCTAACATTATTTCAAAGAGACCACAGCACTTTTTATGAAATGTAGTCTAAATCAAATGAAATGATTCCAAATATGTGCTATTAAATGACATTTACCTGGAAATACCTGGTGGCAAAAGTGGGTGAGGGTAGCAAAAAAGGTGTATGAAGAACACACTTTCTTGGGCATTCCATCATCCCAGTCAGTGCCAGTGACTGTAAATTATAGATTGTGGTGTTATGTCATCTTTAAAAAAAAACGCCTGTACTTGCCAGTGGTAAATTGTTAGTCCGGTTGCCAAACCCCAGATTTTTGGAGAACCTTGCAATACAGTCCGGGCAAAGTTTTTTTGCTGTTTCTATACCTCCGAGATGTGCTCTTTAAGAATCTGAATGATGCCACTCTGTCATCCTTGGGCAATCCGCACATCTCGTTTTCGTCAATATCTCAGTAACTACACATGGTATCAAAATAATGTTGGTGTCTATACACGTTTTTAGGGGTAAAGAATCAGATTAAACCTTTACAGTATTGATCACACCGATATTTTCTGCAAAATATGCAAATAAGGACCGCCATTATTGATAATATCAGTAATAGCGGCCTGGTAAAAGCGGGCACTTCTCTGTTATTGAAGCGCCTGGTTCTGCCAGAGTGGCTCACATACATCTTCTCTTCCAGGTAGAGCTGAAAGATGGAAAGGTGCTGCATCTTTTGTAAAGAAGATGGAAGCAAGAAGGAACTTAGCGTCGCAGGGACTGACAGGATACAGACTATCATTGAATCAAGTAAACGGAGATTTGATGATATCCATGAAGATCTTGAAACTAGACTGTTGGCAGACAAAGATTTAGAGGTGCTTTGTCATAGAGATTCTGTATCCACATATACATCCAAATCTCACATCAAGAGACACTTGGATAAACTGAGCGCATCAAAGAAGAGTCATCTGCAGGAAAACGTCTGCGTCGGTCCGGAGCGACAACCTTCAACTTCAGGCAACACTGCCTTTTGTGCGGTGAGGAATGCCTTGACATTGATCCTAAGCATCCGTATCGTTGGCGCAGGGTTGTTCTTTGTAGGACAGTGGACCGTGGTGAGTGGAGAAAGACTTTTAAGGAAACCTTCTAGACGTCTGTAGATCTCGTCACGACGACTGGGGACGCGAGGTAGAGACACGTTTGGCTGGGGCAGTGAGTGATCTGCATGCAGCAGATGGTAGACACCACATAGACTGTTACAAGAAGTTTTTTTCCTCTCGGTCAGTGAAGTCAGCTTCAGCAGCATCTAGTAGTAGCCAAGAGGAGGTGGATGTGGCTTTTGAAACGACAGTCAGTGCAGTGAGAGCAGAATCATCACGAGTGTGGAATTCCATCGAATTAGTGTTCTACAAGTACTTCTATTGTTCTACTACTGTTCTACGAGTACTTCTATTGTTCTACTACTGTTCTACGAGTACTTCTATTGTTCTACTACTACTGCTGCTCTATTACTAGTTCTACTACTACTACTACTACTGTTCTACAAGTACTTCTATTGTTCTACTACTGTTCTACGAGTACTTCTATTGTTTTACTATTATTACTGCTCTATTACTGTTCTACTACTACTGTTCTACTAGTACTACTGTTCTACTACTACTACTGCTCTATTACTACTGTTCTACTACTACTACTACTACTGTTCTACAAGTACTTCTAGTGTTCTACTACTACTACTGCTCTATTACTACTGTTCTACTACTACTACTACTGTTCTACAAGTACTACTGTTCTACTACTACTACTGCTCTATTACTACTACTATTACTGTTCTACAACTACTTCTATTGTTCTACTACTACTGCTGCTCTATTACTACTGTTCTACTACTGTTCCACTACTACTACTACTGTTCTACTAGTACTACTGTTCTACTACTACTACTGCTCTATTACTACTGTTTCTACTACTACTACTACTACTGTTCTACTAGTACTACTGTTCTACTACTACTACTGCTCTATTACTACTGTTCTACTACTACTACTGCTCTATTACTACTACTGCTACTGTTCTACAAGTACTACTGTTCTACTACTGTTCCACTACTACTACTGCTCTATTACTACTGTTCTACTACTACTGCTGCTCTATTACTACTGTTCTACTACTACTACTACTGTTCTACAAGTACTTCTATTGTTCTACTACTGTTCTACGAGTTCTTCTATTGTTCTACTACTACTGCTCTATTACTACTGTTCTACTACTACTACTGTTCTACAAGTACTTCTACTGTTCTACTACTGTTCTATGAGTACTTCTATTGTTCTACTATTACTACTATTGTTCTACAAGTAGTTCTACTGTTCTACTATTACTACTACTGTTCTATTTCTACCACTACTACTACTACTGTTCTACAACTACTTCTATTGTTCTACTACTACTACTACTAATAGTATGGAGGAAAATCCATTATATATTCATTTTTAACATGTAGATAAAGAAAGATTTCTTTTACTCAAATTATAATAAATGTGTTGACAAAATAAGAAAACTTTATATAGGTATCACATGTTGACTTCTATACTAATTGCATGTTTATGTGCTAAATAAAAACACACACACACACACACACACACACACACACACCCTAACACATAAACATAAATAGACACACAACACACACAAGAGACATGCACTTCTCTAAATTTGACATCACAGCTGTGACTTATCAATCACACTGATCATACTGATGAAAAAGTCTACCTAAAGTCTACTGAACATCAGCTGAAAGATATTACTTTGGTTCTAACAACTTTATACAATATCAATGAATATTAGAAAATGGCAAAGTCAAATTTAATATCTGGTATTAACCTTCTTTAGATGGATCAGTTTTGAGTTTGCTGTCAAAAAATATTTACTTTAACATCACCAGTCCTGGAAGAAATGAAACACACTAACAGTTACTTGTTCTGCAAATGATCCAGGTCTTTATGATCAAAGAAACATTTCTGCAAGTGAACCTCATGTAAGTGTATATCAAACACTTCTGTGTGTATAAGGAAGACCAGTGTGAGACTCTATCAGCAGGATCTAAATATCTCTCTCTTTTACTAAGACAGAAATAAATTATAACACTTTCTCGGATTTACTTTTCTTACACTAATCATTAGGCAAATGAAATCTTTGATTTGCATAACTCAGTACCCACGAAACTCTACTTAATACGTGATTTATTGATCAGGGACACACACACACACACACACACAAATACTTAGAGTTTCTTATTTAAACATATTTATTAATTCAATGATAAACAAGAATGAGAAGTAAATAACAACAGTGAAAAGACATTGAACTAAGCCTTTATCTAAACCAACAGCTGTTTTACAGGCATTAAGGCTTCAAGTAACAAAAAACTGACGTAGAAACTCAGATTATTGTAAGCACAATGACAAAGTTCAATTAGGTAAACTGTAATATAAAAAAATAATAATAAAAATAATAATAAAAATAAACAATAATAATAATAATCATAATCATAATAATAATAATAATAATAATAATAATAATAATAATAATAATAATAATAATAATAATAATGATGATAATAATAATAATAAATCAAAATAGAACAGGTTATCAGTAAGTCAACTAAACTTGAAGAAAAATGCTACCAAGTGTTCACATGTCAGTTTACAGTTTCACATTCTTGTTCAAGGATTGTGTTAAATATTTATAAATCTGAAACTTATGATATGTCAACATGAAGTTAAGACTGACTGTACATAGTTCTGACCTTAATAATATGAATAATCAGACTCATTTGTGGTTTGTATTTATTTTAAATATGTGTTGGATAACTAAAACAATATTAGATTTTTATGCATCATATTTGGCTTATTACACCAAATCCACAAATTGTGCAAGTCATAAAAATGAAGATTCCATACTAGTTAAGGTCATCTTGGACTATAGCTGTTATTTCAACTATATATCTATATATTTTAAAAATACTTTTAGAGATAATAATAATAATAATAATAATAATTATAATAATAAAAATAATAATGATGATAATTAGATATTATGAAATATTTTTGTTATATTAATTCAATGTATTATTTAATTCAAAAGTATAATTGTTACTAATAAAAACAAAGTGAACATATTCTTCAATCAGTGAACTGTTTAGAAATATTAGAACCAAATAGTCCTGAAACAAATCAAATAAGATAAAATAAATAATAATTATTATTGTTATTGTTGTTGTTGTTGATGTTTGTTGTTTTTTTTAAACAAAAGAAGATAAAAATACCAATTAATAAAAAAAAAGAGAAAAAACACATCAATATTCAATACCAAACAGCAAAACAAATCAACTATAAACTGTGTAAAAAACAAAGATGTTAAGTGCAGAACAGTAAAGTATCATTAGCATGATATTAAACAAGCCTCCATTTCATACCAAACTTATGTTTGGACAAAATGTGACAATATTTAGGTAATTATGAAAACTATTTCACCAATGATATAAAAGCAATTCATTTTTTAAATAAAATAGATTTAAACAAAATTAAATGTAATTTTCTTATAAATAATTTTTGGAAACAAAACCATTTTAAAAGGAATGCTGTAAATTTTCTTTCATTCTTTCTTTTCTCTTTTTTCTTTCTAAAAATCCACTTACATGACACACAAACACAGATAAATACAGGAATATTTTAACACATATATATTTTTTAATAGCATACTTCAAATATATACAAGTAATGAATTAATGATTTAAACTAGAACTGACCTATTTGAAAAGAAATAATGGCAACTAAAAAAAAATGAAGACATTTATAAATCCAATTTGGTATTAGCTTGTGACCACAAACATTGAGTCACAACATTAGTTTTATTTTTCTCAAGTGGTCATGTCAAAATTCTGTTCATATTAAATAACTTGTTTCTGTGTTTTCTGGTTATATTTGTGTGTTATTTATTCAGACAAACTGATTGTGTACACAAACTCACAAGCAATAAAACAAGGCATAGTGGGGTGGTCTTATTTGGCATGAAGAACAAAAAAACAACAAATATGTAACAAAATATCAGAGATCTTGTAAAACATTCCTCACTTTCACATAACAATAAATTTCTATTCTTAGTATCAATCTACTATGAAATGAAAAATAATAATAAAATATTATATTTCTGAATTTTATAAAATAGTAATCTGGTTTTAAACTAAATGAATGGAAATGTTTATTCTTAACATCAACGTACTGTATTATAAATAATTAAATAAATTTGTTTTGTGTTTATATTAATTTTGTCTAACTGATATAATGTAAATTTATAATTTCCATGTCAATGAATTGGAAACTTTTATCATTATTTCATAAATATAAATTCATCATTTGGTTTTATTTCTTTTTCAAGACAAAATTAGTTTATTCTTCACAATGATTTATTGTGAATGGTTTGGTCATTTGTTAAGACTGGTACAAACACCTAATGTTAATTTCAGTTTATGATAATATTAAATCATTCACTACACTGATACAAACAAAATAATTAAAATAACCATCACTTGCTGATCAATACAAAAACATAACCAGTGACAGGTCTGGCTGGTGTAGGTCAAATGGCTTTAACAATACTTGTATGCTGTGAATAGGTGTTAGACAATTTATACAACAATTCTAGCTGTGTTACATTAAACACTGAAACATTCTGAATAATGTCTTGTAAAATTGTGGAAGTTTCAAAAATAATATATTGATATATGTAAATGAATAAACAATTTTTCTTTATAAAACACATCTGTGCCTTATGAGACCCTCCTCCTGTTACCTTCACCTACAAACCAAATGAATATCTGTTTCATTTATTATATTTGTTCTTGTTGTTTTGGGTTGTTTTTTTTCTCAATTGTACAAGCACACAAATAAATCAAACAAACAAACAAAAAAAAAGTAAATATTTGGATTTGAGTAACAGTTTTACATATTATTCTTCACAGTTTAAAATCCATTACCTCTGACCAGAGGTTTAAAAATCACATGACAGTCAAATGAATAGACCACACCAAAAACTGTGTAATACTGATTATTATTGCACTGCACATCTTCATCTCCAAATTCTACATGTGTTGTCTTTACTGCCTATAACAAAATAGAATAATATATGTTATAATCAAGGCTAAAGTGGTTAGTTATTGGAATATTCAAATTAGTTATAATTAGTATAGTAAAACTGATCATTTCTAAAGTGGTCAGTTACTAAAAGGCTGTGTATGTTCAATCAGTTATAATCAGTTTACTGTCACAGCTCAGCATCCTGTGTCCACAGCATTCAACTCAGTTTTGTCAAATGTGTGAAGAGGAAACATCAAAATATTTTATCATATAAACTTTAAAGTATCAATTGTAACATTGTGGAATCTACTAAATTGGTTCTATAAAATGAGTAAACATCCCAAGAAGTTGAACTATTATTACTTTTCATTTCAGCTTTGTTGGAAAATGTTTTTAAACATACATTTTTATCTACTACAAAGTCAGCAAAAGCTAAATTTTAACTTTTTTATTTCCTGTTTAAATGATGCAGTTAGTGATTTATGACAATTTTCAAACTGAAGAGTGTATAACAAACATTTCTTGACCAAAACAAAATTAATCAAAAAGAAAACTAATATTTAAAAAGCAACAATGAAAAAAATCTAAATATTAAAACATAACTAAAATAAAACTAAATAAATAAATAACTACAAATTAAAAAAGCAGTTTTTGTACAACTATGCAGTTTGATTTTATTTGCTACTGTAATCAACATGTCTCTTTATTATGACTAGTTGCTAACATACCTGTGATGATGGTGTTACCCTCGTAGTTAAAAGCACAGCTGAAAATCTCATCTGTGTGCCCCTCCAGAACCTGCTTACACTTTCCACTCTCTGAGTCCCACAGTCTGGCTGTTTTATCAGAACTGGCTGTCAACACTGAGGTGCCTTGTGGGTTAAATGTTGCCTGGTTCACAAGTTTAGAAAATACTTTATTACCATCTCAAATAAACAGACACATTGTAAAATATAAGCAATAAAATCTTAATTATCTTACACTATTAAAAATAAACTAAACAAAATCAGCACAAATACAACACTGTTACAGAAATAGGTAAACAACAACAAAGTTATAGAAATAGATAAACAACAACACTGTTACAGAAATAGATAAACAACAACACTGTTACAGAAATAGGTAAACAAATTTGCTACAGAAAGAAGTAAACAACACTGTCATAGAAAAAGGTGAATAGCATTGTCATAACCAGTTAGTGTCTAAGTTAATTGTGGAGTGGAAACCACTACATTATCTCATCATCTAACAAGCAAACACTACTACATCTCGAGTGTCTAATGATTTGTAATTTTTTAAACTATCCCCATTTCATTTATACACTTGTATTACACTTCTGCAATATAATATGTCAGGTATATGTTAATAATACCTTAGATATTTCACCCTCATGTCCTTCCATTTTACAGATGAGGTTGTGGGTGTTGGCGTTGTAGCATCGTGCAGTGGCATCAGCAGATGCTGTAAGAAGATTCTGTCCTGTGAAGTCGAAAGCAACATCTAACACTTCATCTTCATGTCCAAGCAGCGTCCCTATACATCGTCCTGGTGTACCAAAAAAAAAAAAAAACATTTCAGTAATGTCCAGCAATGTTTCACTCACTTGCTATAAATTAAACACATTTCATTACTGTTCAAACACAGACTGTTATACATTGATAAAATAACAAACTCATCATAATAGAAAAATAATTTGTTCATGCATTTGCTCAAAACGAAAGATAATAATAATAATAATACATTTTTTATAATGTTTTATGTATGATGGTAATGCATACTAACTATAATAATACAGAGATCTGTATACCAGACACAGACATACACACACACATATATACTATATGTACACACACACACACACATACTGTCAGAGATACTCATTCAGTCATACCACATACATTAAACATACAGACACAAGACACAGACGGAGATACTTCATACACCACACACACACACACACTGACTCACTCACATACATAGATACACAATCACTTGCTCAACAAACCTGAATTAGTGTCCCATATTTTACAGGTTTTGTCCATGGATCCAGTAGCAATAAGAGATGAGTCCCAGTTAAATTGTGCACTGCTGATCTCTGCTTTGTGACCAATCAGAGTGTGAATTCGCCTGTTAATAAATAAATAACTGAATGAATAAATTAATACTTGCTCAGTGGTGTTATAAACAAATATCGTGATTGTTTTACCAAGGCTCAGCCTAGCTTTTATGCCCACCTGACAAGGAATATGAAAACTAAACTGAGGACAGAGAAATAAACACAACGCAAGCTAACGTACCTTAACTATTTAATAATTATACAAATTATAATCATAAGTGGTACAGCACTCTTTAAAAAATATATTTCTTTTTCTATTGACAATGTTACCTAACATTGTACGGGAACCAATATAAAAATAAGAATCTGCACAGAGTGAAGAATAAACAAGTTAATATTTACCTGTATCACATGTTAATTATATATTACACCCTATCAAAATAACAGTATGAAGCAAATGCCATTCATAAACACTAGTTCCCTACCTAACCACAAGTTATCTCTTAATTACAAAATGCCAGCCCTTTTTAAAACAACTACATGGAGTTGAAAAACTGGTGGTAAAAATAAAAAATGCAGATGAAAAAGTAATTATACTGAAACACCTTTTAAAGTAAATTCATGGTTAAAATAAAACATTCATGTAACAGAAAACTAACTTAAAAACTAATTTAGTAACATTATTTGAAGACACAAATACATTATTATTTTAACTGACTGAAACTGCTGAATATATACAGCATTCCAATAACTGACAATTTTAAACATACATTATTATAAACATCTTAGAATTCCGTGACCAAAACATATTATACTTCTATTTTTTATAACCTTGCTTGTTTATTTATTTATTTATTTATTTATTTATTTATTTATTTATTTATTTTATATTTTTATATTCATATGATTAATAACACATGACAATAACTCAATGGATTGAAATAGTGACCATCCTCTGACAGACATGAATTAATTCATATTTTACAGCTATGTTAGGCATGTTTTTGTTTCTGAAGGAACACAGAGCTAATTACTAATGATAACAAGAGTTCCTTTAGACAGGAAAACAAAAAACTTAGCCTTTGAGAAACCAATTATAAAATTCTGGCTGGAATGGGCAAAATTTCAGCGGCTACACTGAATAAGAATAATATCTTGACTCTAAAAGTCTTATTCAAATCTTCTGACAACCATGAATAAAGGAAAAATATTTTCTTAATCCTCTAATAATGTTCATAGTTATCAATATGTTGTTTAAAAAATAACTGCATAATAATAAAGAAATAAACAAAACATAAAAAAATATTTTTGTTCAGCAGAGAGCTTTAGATAGGGATTGCCGTAGTTACTAGGAGCAATAAGGGATTCAAATAAACTAATGAATGCGTTAGTATCAAGGACTTATGTACAAAGTAATGTGCATAATTGCTGAAACATATAAATTGTTTTAATATAAACCCTGACATTTGAACTGACTTTAACATCACTTACTGTCCAGTTCGTACATCCCAAACAGAGACTGTGTGGTCAAATGAGCCAGTGATAAACTGAGAACCAGTCGAGTTGAACGACAAAGATATTATTTCTGCTGAGTGACCCTGAAAGATTAAAATGTGGTGAAGTAAAATTAGATATTTATATACAGTTGTATACAAAGGATTGACAGACATACAGACATGAACACACACACACACACAGACAGGCATGGACATTGCTTATATATATTCTTTCTCAACAGACAAGTACACACTGACCCTATGCACACACACAGATCCAATCATTCTAAAACAAACATATACACACCAACATACAAAAACAACTGTGTAATAAGTAAATTCATACATTTAAAGTTTGTAATTCAGTCCCAGTTTCAACATCCCACAGTTTGGCTGTTGTGTCCATGCTACCTGAAGCCAGAATAGAACTGGATGGATTGAATCCTAGACACACCTGTAATAAAATAATATCACAGTAATAATTAATGTAACAATCATCTAAGTTTAATCATTTTAATGCAGCTGTAAAAACCTAAGTATGTCCTTCCCACATCTTCCTGTCATGTGCTATTCTCTGATAGGCTGCTCCTTTCCTGTGCTCATCCATTTCCTCCCTCTGTTGTCTCATTTTGGTGAACCATTTGTTATTCTGTATTCCACTGACATGCCCTATCCAGGTCCACTTCCCTCTTCCAGCCACATACATCATCTTTGTTTTCTCTTACCCTTGTTTTTCAGTCCTCATATGTGATATTTAACATACTTCTTTCAGGCTTTCTCTCTGTATATGTTAGTTTGTTCTTTGCATACTTAGCTAGTAAAAAATAGTATACTCTCTCTCTCTCTCTCTCTCTAATACATATACACACACACACACATATATATCTATCTATATAGACACACACACACACACACACACACACACACACACACACACACACACACACACACACACACACACACACACATATACACACATATACATACACAAACACACACAGATACATACATATATATTTATTTACCATCGATAAATTAATAAATATTATGTTGAAATATTTACAATCCAACCTAACACTAACAGATGCTAAAAATGTATGATTATATTAGAATTATTAAAATTTACAAGTTTTTCTGAAATTTATAATTTTACTGTTAACACTGATCTTACAATCTCTGCAGTGTGACCTCTGAATGTGTGATAACATTTCCCTGTCTCTGCACTCCACAGTTTACTTGTCTTGTCAAATGAGCCTGTCGCAATTTTATCACTGAAATAACAAAACATATTGTGATAAGTACAGAATAGATAATGGATATTTTCATGGATTCAAATCATGGATTCATACTGCTTGTAATAAGCTTCACCTTGCTACCACTCCTATCTCCATAATTTGCTTGGTTACAAAGATATACAGAGTTGAATATCTGTAACCATGGATAATGCTCAGCAAAGTTGACTAAGTATGGAGGTAAGGGAAGCATCTGTACACAATACAAATTCATGATTATTTCATATTGGGTTTGTTAGATTATATTTTTATGTATATAATTATTTAAGTTGGGCTTTAAATTTAATGTAGTAGCTGATGCAGTCTCCTTCTACTTTGTCTTCTGTGCTGCTAATTTTCTCTTAAGAAGCAAAAGCAATAATAATAAATAATAAATACATACAGACACAATAATACCCATCAACAAAAATAAACAGAATATTCCATATAAACACATTATTCTGATCAACATAAAATTTACATCACTATCAAAGGAGAAAGATAATGTCTTTGAAAACAAGTGAACATACCCATATGGATTGTTAAAGGCAATGGCGTACACGACATTTCTGTGTCCTTCTAAAGTGTGCAGCTCTTCGCCAGACGCAGTGTCCCAGATTTTACACGTTCTGTCATAACTTCCTGTGATAAAACTTAAAAATAAATTAAACAGAGATCAGTGGTAAAACATAAAGAGATAAAACAAAAAAATAAAATAAAATAAAATAAAATCACTAAAAAACCTTGAAAACAAAATTACAGATCATCTGTTATAAATACCACCCCAACAGCAAAAGAAAAAAAATCAACAATAAAAATAAAACAGTCTGTTTCAACTAATCATGATAAGTTAAACAGAATAAAAAAATAATAAAATATAACTGTATAATTTTATAATATGACAAAATTATGCATGTAGCTGTGTGCCTGCCATAATTTCCAATGAAAAAGTTTTAAAAATAATAATAATACATGTACTGTAAAGTGATGAATGTGTTAATGATCACGTTTAAATTGATTAATGAAAGTGTGTGTCTACACTGATCAATGGTACAGTGTGTGTGTCCAGTTTACAGCATTAAAACAATTTATAATATATCATACCGAAAAATATATCACCAATGATAAATTTATTAAACTGCAATGACAATTTCTTAAATATATAACTAACTCATCCAACATTACAAGTGATTATATATTAAAACTCTATTAAAACTCCATTAAAACATTTTCTTCTTGAAAAAAAAAATGCATTATGAATCTAAAGCCTCTGTCTTTGCCTTATTACATAAAAAATGTAAAAAAAAATTATCTTTTGATAATGGTTTTATACTGTATATGTTTTCAGTGCATGTTTGTGCACACAAGTTTGCATGAAAAATAAAACCAAATTAAACATGGAGAATTTAACTCACCAAGAACCTGATTTGTTGAAAGCTACATTTGTCAGTGGAAGAATATGAGCTCTTAGTACCTGTAAAATATTAACAATGCATGATATAATATTAACAGCAAATAATAATATAATAACAATGATGCAGTATAATTAGAGAATACTGACAATAAGTAAAACAATGCTAACAATAAACAATTATTAATAACGGATCAGATTATTAATAAATGTAATTGATAACAAGAGGTAATGCTAAAATTAATTTAGTTTAACATGAGTTTATTATTTAGAATAAAACACTTTAACAAGAGCGCACCAAGGAAGAACTGTGGATTCTTTGACTTAGTAAACGATCTATCAGTGGGCCATAATGAAAGTGAGTGTATTTCACTGGTAAATGGTAGTTTTTGTCAGAGTAAACTGGTTTATCACTCACCCTTCTTCATTTACTTTCTGTCATTTACCTCATGCCATATTATGATAAAATTATCTGTGCAGTATTTCAGAATAGGGTTTTATAACAGGGGCCAAAAAATTAGTTTTTCATTATAGTTCATGGTTATAATATTGAGTGAGATTAATATTCATGATGAATTTACAATTATTGCTTTGACTGCAGCCCTCAGTTAATGTAATGTAATGTAAAATAAAGTAAAGCAATTTAATGTAATGTAAAGAAAAGTAAAGTAAAGTAATGTAAAGTAATGTAATGTAATGTAATGTAATGTAAAGTAAAGTAAAATGAAATAACAGAAAATAACAGAAAAGTAATAATGAAATAATATAAATCTTGCTTATTATCAAAAAATAAACTTGGACAGCAGTCAACCCTGTTAAAACTTTCTGTATGAGTCTGTGTAAAGGTATATACATAAATATGTTATTTACTTACCTTGAACAGGTAATAATGATGATCATCAGCATGAGAAAGTTTTTCCTGTAACCCTGAATACTCGTTAAGAACAAAACTTGAAGAATTTTAAATATTAACTGCTGATAACTAATATGTTTCATAGATTAATTTTTTTTTAAATAAATTGGTAAAAATATATTGTTATGGATAAATATTTGAAATTAGCTATTCGAAACAGTTTAAAAAATCAAAAGAATCACTGCCAAAAACTTTATGCCCAACAACAGCAACATCTAAAAATTCATTTACTTCTCCATTAATGAAAATTATTTAGGTCAAATCCTGTCTAGTATGTAAATAATGGAATTCTTAAAATAAAAATAAGCTATTAAAAACAAATAATAATAATAATAATAATAATAATAATAATAAACAATTACAAATAATAGAATAAACATTTATTAATGTAGATAACAAAAGATCAAAGGATACGTAAAATAAGTTTTCTAACTTGTTCTGCTTTTGTTGATGTGACCAGAGGTTCTTTTCTCATTATCTCATCAACAACTACATCAACATCAGTTCTAAATTTAGAAAAAAATAATTAAATAAATAAAAATAAAGTTCATCAATGAAACATTAATAAATTTAGTAATTATTAAAAATAAAAAATACAACAACAAAAAAATAAAATAACATTAGCATTCAAATATACTAAAGCAGGCACTACACATCAATCTTATAATGACCATATGATGACAGGGATGCTCAACTGCTAAACAATATCCATATATACCAGTATGAATGGTAACAACTAACACCATTATGAAATGCTGGGAATTTTTTCAAATTATTTTGGCGGAGAGTGGTTAGATGCTATTGCAAAACATTGCATTACAAAGGTGCATGGATTCATTAATTTGTGTTTTATGTCTGATACTGGCTTTTACATATCAGTGTTGTGTTGGTGTCAATTCTATAGAATTCCACCCTTAGCCTGAAAACTGATCACTAAGCTACAATCCAACTAAAAATACATTAATAATGAAAATAAAACAAAAATGTTACTCTTGTCTAAGATCCAGCAAATCCACTGACTTTGTTTTCACACTTCCACCTTGTTCATACTCCAAAATGATACCTGAAACAAAATACAAACTTTATTACATGCTTGAATATTTATAGAGTATTCTCTTTTAATGTTCTCATTATAATTTAGATACTTAAATTTAGATTAAAGACTAATCTTCTGATAAGTTAATGAAATAATGCTATGTGTAATATTTTGTATTTACAAGTATATCTATTCTGATTTAATTAAACCAGAGAGCTGATAAAAAAAAAGAAAAAAAAAACAAGAAAAAAAACAACAAACACCAAAAAACGATACTTCATTAAAGCGATGACATTTTCGTTACCATAGAAACCAAATAAACACAGGAAAAATATTGAACTATGAAAAATTAATACCGAAACAGAATAATGTGGCTAACTGCATATTAGAATGATTTAATGCATGGATATTCAATAAGAAGTTTCGTGTTGCTTTCTTGTTCATATCCATAACGTTTTTATTCATATTCGAGAAGGGAAGTTCGACTGGCATTCCAGTCTGAGCTCGAGTTTGATTTATTTTATTGATAGAGACGATTTTAGAGAGCATCGTAGTCCGTATTAAAACGATACAACATTGCATAAAATATTATCATTCAGATAAATTTACCTGGTGGATAGTAGCGTAGTAGAAACCGTTTAAGCTTCATCTTCGTAAAGATAGTGTACAGTATCCAGGAGCATTCAACATGTCGGAACACCGATTCCGGGATATGAACGAACGATAACTCTAGTGCAGTTTTCTATTAAACTTTTACAGCTACCGTAATCAGTTATAAATATAAACAAACAAACAAATAAATAAATAAATAAATAAATAAAATAATAAATAAATAAATAATATCAGTTAGGAAATGCTAAATAAATACTAATCGTTAAAAATTATTTCTCCCACATTTCTGACAAAATCCACTATCATTTAAATGTGGTTATGACCCTGAATCAATCATTCTGAGTCACTCCACTGGACTATTTTCAGTTTAAATCAGCATCAGACGATAATATATCAAAAATACTGGTTTATACATTAAGATGCATCGAAAGTTTTATATAAAAACTAAACGTTAAAATGAACCAGTGGTTTTCAATAACAGTATTATTACTACTACTACTACTACTACTACTACTATTAATATTGCTATTACTGTTATTTCTAATAATAATTTAAAAAAAAAAAAATAATAATAATAATAATAATAATTTTAAACAGCGTTAAAGGATTCATTCGTTCTTTATTTTAAAATATATCAAAAGAATTAACACACACACACAGTGGTACCTCGACTTAAGAATTTAATTCATTCGGTGACCGAGTTGGTAACTCAATTTGTTCGTATATCAAATCAGTTTTCCCAAGTGAAATTAACTGAAATACCATTAATCCGTTCCAATCCCCTAAAAGTAAAAGCCATGCCTATTTTATTTTTTTATTTTTTATTTTTTTTGTTTTGTTTTTTGTAACGTATTTCTAAATAAGAAAAAAAAGGTGTTTATAAATGAAAAATACTGTATAAAAACAAAATAAAAGAGAATGTAAAGAAATAAATTGTTTTTGTAAAGTGTACAGGGTTAGGGTTTCTCCATCTTTTCATGGACAGAGGTTCGCAGCTTAGAAATTATTTTAACGCCTTTGGCTGGAGTTATAGCCTTTATCAACTCCTTCTGCTTCAGTATGGTACATATCGTAGAAATACTACGTTGGTACTACTTGCAAGCTGAGTACACGCACACCTCGCTCGTGTTATTCTTTGATTTCATGCTTTAATTCAATGGACACCATCCGCTTCTTCTTCTCAGCACTGACCTTTGCACTCACTTTCTTAGGATCAATGGAAATTTGGCAAAATTCTGCACAAAACGCGAGCACAACACAACAGAGATGCTTAAACGGCGAGGTAACCACGTGTTGTAAACGAGAAAGACGCGGAATTGGCTCGCAACACAAAGCAAAAAGTCAACTGGGCGACTGCTCGTAACTCGGAAAACTCGTAAGTTGGGGCATATATACGTCTCTCCCTTATAGATCCCCGGGTTGTGTCATTTTCCAGCTAATTCGACCTAGAGCACTGAGCCTCAAGGAACAAGAACTTATTCATATATACTGGCAATATTAACAACATAGGATTTCTCATAATGGTAATGGTACGGTGGGGAGTTGCAAATGATTAGTTATGTAGTACAATTTTATTGCAATATAAGAACATTTTCAGAAAAAAATGTTCTGAATTTGAACCGACATGAAATGTGATAGATCTTGCTAAAACACTGTTACAACTCAATGAAGATTGATACCAAACTTACGATAATCATACCAGAAAAAACTATAAATATGGACATTTGAATGATTATAAAATATTCTAACCTATTTTCACACATGCTACGCTATAAAGTTGGCTATACAGGTAAAAATGTTGTAATGCATCTAAAAATGCAATGAAAATGAACTGCCATATAGAGCTACATTTAAACAGATGATAATGTATATAGAATATTGCTATGATTCTACATTTTCTGCTAAACAAATCTAAAATATATATGTTGTTCACAGTTTTCTTTGTGTCCACTAGTCTCTGTGCAGCTTTATTATTTTAAGATCTTTGTGCACATCCCCCAGCAGTGTTTGGCTTGGGAATTTTTGTGGAAGTCTTTTTTTAATTCTGATTAGGGCCTTTGGAATGGGTAGATTAGGACACATTCGCATTATCAGAACTACGGTGTTATGCGGGTGATTTATCAAACACACGATTGTCTGAAAAACAGGAGAATAGATCCAAATGTCCCTAGAGACATCAGTAACCTGTAATGTTATGTGTGATTCATGCTGTCTTGTACGCAAAAAATATTGTGCTCTTTCTGAACATCGAGTATGTTGAATGATGTGTGCGTCACTGGTCCACCCATATTTAACTGCAAAACCGTTTGATCCAGGAGGGGCCCTCCTGATCAGTGGTTGCAATAGTTGACACAACGTTCCCCATCAACACTGGCACAACTTTCCCCTTGTTGACCATTCCATATTAGGTCAGTGAATTTTTACTGACAGAGATAATGTGAAAATAACACAATTCAGTAATAGTTACCTAAACTAGTTATCATATACACATTATGATTTCAGTATAATCTCTAAAGTGAGTACAAAGGAAATTCACAAACCTGCCTGGCTAAGATCGACTTTAGACACTAAAATTCATACTTTTCACCTTTGTTCTTCAGAAAAACCACATCAGTAATCATATCCACTCAGAGAGCCTGCAGTGGGGGTGGCACAACTTACCTCCTCCTCCCGTACAACAGCCCCTACCTTTACAGGGTCCAAAGCGTCAAAATTAACATTAATATTTTTCAATACTTGTTAAATATTAAATTTCCAATAACAAACATTCATAGTTTAGTACGCCATAGTATTATTTTATTTATTGACAGCAAGCGACAATATATATAATTAGCACAGGGCCATTATGCTTGTGTGCAGAGATCACACACACACACACACACACACACACGTTTATGTTACCAAGCCACTGACACACCTATCCGTTTTAATAATTATCAGTATTCTAACAGTGTAACGTAGCATACAGATTATTTATTTAGATTATAGCTTTTTTTTTTTTGTTTCTAAAGAACTTCCTGGTATGACGAATATAAGTATTTATTATTGCAAATAAGTAAAATAACACAATAAACATTATATAGCAGAATTATCATGGCTTAAACATACAATGAGTCTATTCATTATGGTTCATATGGTGAGTATACTAAGCATAAGAGTTATGGTCTTACGTTAACAGTGTGTATGATCTAGTGGAGTCGGTATAAAAATGGTAGTATTTTAAGAATATTTTAGGTTGTTTTTGTTGAAGTTATAGTGTTTGATAAAAGTCAAATTACAACAACAACAATTATTTTATTACCAGTAAAGGAAACACTTCTAAATAGTATACGAATATATACTCTCTCTCTCTGTCTCTCTGTCTCTCTCTCTCAATCTCTCTCTTTTATCTCTTTCTTTCTTTCTCTCTTTCTCTTTCTCTCTCTCTCTCTCTCTCTCTCTCTCTCTCTCTCACACACACACACACACACACACACATATTCTTACTTTGTTTTCATAAAAATGAACATATCTGTATTTCAACAGTAAGAAACAACATATCTTTTCATTTATACTGATGTATTTCTGAAGATCTCTTATATTTATGCCATCCTTTATGCCATTTTTATATTCATATTAGATCCTTTTGTCACTTTTTTCTGATTTATTTTATTTTATTTTTATTTATTTATTCAGTAATATTTATTTATTTATTTATTTATTTATTTATTTATTGGTTTTTTTTTTTTTTTTCTTTTATCTCCAAAGTAATTAAATTTGTGTAGAATCATGACTATACAGCAGTTAAATGTTTTTGTTATTTTGATAACTTATGTTGCACATAATGTGTTTGGAAGATGACAGTGTGGACAAGATGTTAGTCAGTTGTATAATAAATCACATTCAGAGATTTCACAGTATAATCTGAATATCATTTCAGTAATTAAATGAAATTCCAAAATATATTAGTGATGCTTGAGTGTGTATGCATGCGTGTGTGCGTGCGTGCGCGTGTGTGTGTGCCCTCACACAAAAACTACATAAAGTTATTACATTCTTTAATTCATGATACGACAGTATTATAGACAATGCATAACATAATGTATAGAATTGCTCATGAACAACCTTTCACCCAAATATATAAGAAATAATTTTTTTATGTATGTATATATGTGGGAGTATATTTTATGTGTGTGTATGTATGCATGCATGCATATAAGTATTATTAAATTATATTCTGTGTATAAATATATAATAAAAGTATGTAAATCATTTTCTGATTATTGTATTAATAAATTTGTCTTTTACAAATAAGCTGTAAGCCTTTCCATATGATATAAAGATTGTAAATCTGTTAAAAAATAAACAACGACAACGAAATTGTAACAAGAGGCCAGATGACGTCATGTGTGGCGGTGCTACCGACAGAACACGTGTTGGGAACAGGCGCGTCGTCCGATCCTACACAGTGATGACACCGCAGGACACTGTCAGGATCCCATCGTTGTTTGATCTTTAGTAATCTGTCGTAATTTCCTCCCCAAAACAGATCCTTCCATTTTGGCAAGTCGTACGATGGTTCGTTGTAGTACACACCTTTCCCGTGCTTCACAAGGACGTCGTTTAGCCGGTGTCCTCCGTCTACCCCGGCCCAGTCGTGCCTAGAATCGGTCCACGCTGTGTAACATGACATGGACAGTAGCGCTGACCGGAAGTCTGGAGACACAGACGTATAGGTGTTTCCTTCCGAAGCTTTCCCTAATCAGAAAACAAAAGGTACAATGAATATTTATAAAATATTTAGTATAAACGAAAACTGAGTATTCAGTCATCTATTTATCGTGAAAATAAATAAGATCATTATATGAAAATGTATCGTCAAGCCATTAAGTTACTAAGACATCACAGAAAAACTACACAATAGTCGCACTCTACACGCCACTGCGCTGTATACCAGTTTACACAGACAAACTAATTCTCCTTGTTAGCTTTCCAGCGTTGTGATCCACATGTAAAGATTTTAATTCAATAGTTGTATTATTGCAGAAACTGGGAATAAAATGGAAGGTAAAAAGTAAGGGTAAGCCGTCCCCCCTTTGCATACTCCCCTATTTCTGAATGAGATTTATTCATGGCTAGATGGCATAATCCATAACGATGATTTGAGAGGAACTGAACGAATGCCTAACTATAATAAATAAAACATCTATTTAATAATTAATTAATTAATATCTATCTATCTATCTATCTATCTATCTATCTATCTATCTATCTATATATATATATATATATATATATATATATATATATTAAAATAAAACATAAAAAAGACAATAACTGTTCCACATATTTTTATGCTCGAATCAAATCCATAACCTAACATGCGAAAGATGTTACTATTATATCATTTAAAAAGTGCGTGTCCAAGTCAAAAAGCTGACGTGTGTTTTTGTTTAACGACCACAGTCATTCATTTTCAGACATTCTTCGTAGTAAGAGAACATGAGTTCTTTAGGATAAACCAGAGTTGTTGATTTTCTGTCAACAACAAGTGATCTTATACATGCACCTTTCGACAGAGAGGACAGTACACACGAAGACATTTGACATCACAGTCGTTAGTACCCTGTAGGAAAGAATAATAATGAATCTGGGCTGCGTTGCTAAAACAAATAGTTATCATATATTGCTTTACCAGTGGAAAAATAAAAGGTATGAAAACAAAACTTACCTCCAAGAATTGTTCCAACACATCCATGTGCGTATGGCAATCCTTCAGTTGTCATGAGGGTTATCATCGAATCGACCCACGTGTCAAACTTGTGAGAATCGTTCGTAAGAAAGGATCCCGCCAGATAAGATCTAGCCGATGACTCGCTACTGTTAAAAATGTCCCAGAATTCGGTTTTATTGGTAATAGTTTTCAACTGATAAGGAGTAAAGTTGATAACCTCATCAACTGCCGACCTAGATGGCAAATTCCATGGACCAAAATGAAGGAGAGCAAGTTGAACGAAACCCAGGTTATAAGGAGTTGAAGGAGTTTTGTGGTAGTTGTTGAAAATAAGATAACCTCCCCACTGAGGTGGAAGTTTTTTAATTATTTTAAACAATCCTTTCAGTATGTCTCTTCCATAAGGAATATTTTTGCTGATGAAAGAAAAATAATGGTTGCTGAAAACAAATTCTTGAGGTTTCTCGTGCAGTTTGTAAGTATAACTGATCACTACACCCCATACCCCTCCTCCACCCCCTCTGATTGCCCACAGGAGGTCTCCATCACCTGTTATTTCGGTGTTTCCATTGCTTAAGTTTATAACTGTTTCTTGATCTCGAGCAGTAACTAGACTTCCATTAACAGTTACTAGCTGTACCTCCAAAACATTATCAACTGCGAGACCAAGTGACCTTGACACTGGTGAGTGACCTCCACCTTGAGTGTATCCGCCAGGTGATACAGTCATGTCAGCACCGCCTACAATAACTCTGTCAAACTTTTGTACCTGAAATATAATAAAGAAACTAATCAATTAAATATACTAGCAAACAAATAAATAATAAAAAATTCAAATCTCTCCCGTCCTTTTCTCTGTATGTGTGTGTGTGTGTGTGTGTGTGTGTATATATAGACAGAGAATGAGAGAGAGAGAGAGAGAGAGAGAGAGAGAGAGAGAGAGAGAGAGAGAGAGAGAGAGAGAGACAGACAGACAGACAGACAGACAGACAGAGTATACCTCTTCGTAAACTTCTTTCCAACTATTGCCAGTCTCTACAGTTATTTCCCCTGCAGGATTCCGGCTCGAATTCAAGTTCACGTGTAATCCTCTCATATGTTTCATGTTTATTTGTAGACTTCCATCATGTGTAGAACGACCGTTGTATGAATGGCCGCTTGATTTGATAGTTATCAAAATGTTGTGCTCTCTCGCGAATTTTAAACATTTTCTCACGTCCTCCACTCCTTTCACCAACACAATTAGTCCTGGTTTGCGAAGATACCTGATGAGTTTCCACGTGTTGATTCTCACATAGCTGGAGTCAGAAGGTCGGTAGATGTCGCCGTCCAGGGATCTGGCAAATTCTGAGATTTCTGGATCGGACGGCCAGCAGGCGTCTTTCGGGCAACACACTGTCGACTGGACACATCCTGGCATTTGAAGCAGAACAACTGAGCAACAAAGCGTTAATAGCCTGAAATTTACATTATTATTAAATCCATCGTCATCATCATCATCACTGTCATCGTTATCACTTTTATTAGTAGTAGTAGTAGTAGTGTTATTATTATTATTAGTAGTAGTAGTAGTAGTAGTTGTGTTATTATTATTATTAGTAGTAGTAGTAGTAGTTGTAGTTGTGTTATTATTATTAGTAGTAGTAGTAGTAGTAGTTGTGTTATTAGTATTAGTATTAGTAGTAGTAGTTGTTGTGTTATTAGTATTAGTATTAGTAGTAGTTGTGTTATTAGTATTAGTATTAGTAGTAGTAGTTGTTGTGTTATTAGTATTATTATTATTAGTAGTAGTAGTAGTTGTGTTATTATTATTATTATTATTGGTGGTAGTGCTGGTGGTGCTATTGCTATAATTGTGTTGCTATCGTTGTAGTAGTAGTAGTAGTAGTACTAATAGTGGTAGCAGTATTAACAGTAGCGGTAATGTATTAGTAATAGGAGTAACAGAAGTGGACGTAGTAGTGGTGCTGGCGACAGAAATATAGTAATACAAACAGAATCCAAGTATCATTATAAAATTAATAAATAATTTGTTGTTATTCCCTCCTCGCTATTTTTATTTATTTATTTATTATTTCTTAATAGTAGTAGGAGTGATTGTTGTTGTACTGATATGATAAGAAATATAGTAGGTTGGTAATTATGATTCATTTTGCTGGACAAGGTCATAAACAAGCCGACATGGTCGATAAAGCACAGACTTCGGCAACAACATAAAATACCATCGTCACCCTAGTCGTACAAAAATAACAATAGAAAATAGTGACACGAGAAATAAGAATGTAACCCAGATATTATTTCAACTTTGTGTGTGGCAATCTTTCCCGTGCAGGATAAAAATAATAATAATAATAAAAGGCATCCTTTTACTTCTATATCGTTATAAAACATTACTCTACGTCATCCTCATTTTTGATCAGTTTAACATGAAAAACGAAAAAATAATAATAGCAATAATAATAATAATAACAGTTACTGTTTTTCTTTTTTCATCATTTTCCCCTTGCCGAAACATAAATTAATCTGTCTGACATTTAAAATATCTAAAAATATTTAAAACACAACTCACCACATTTTCCGCATCGAGAAATGTTTAAACTTCCTAGTTGTCAGTTTATTTCTTCTTATATTCTTCTTCCCCGTATAAGAAATCGCATCCCTTGACCTTCGAAAGTATACTGAGCCAAAAACGAAATTATTAAAATAAAGAAAAGAAACAGTACCTCGTATAAACTAAAGGCAAACAAAATTATCAACATTTTACGTATACTGAAAAGCAGAAACATAATTTTACAATGTAAACAAGATTAACTCATGTTACACAGCCAAGGTTAATTAAGAATATACTCAAGCAAAAAAGAAACCCTTTTTTTCTTCTTTTTTTCCAGAAAACGATAATTAAAAATGTATAGTGACTTAAAAAGATGAGATAGACATTTGTTATTATCATCACAGTTCCCTTCTTAACGTATACTATAGAAGAAAATTGTAAACATTCGATATAAGTTTCATAATCAATGCGGTAGCGTTATTAAATTAGGCCTAATAACATAGAGAACAAAACTAAACTAAAATAACACGGTATTAGCCTCAGAGACTTAATTATTTAACTCTTGGTTCATACTGTAGCATCATGGTGCTAATATTAACTTATGAAATATACTCAAGTACTAATATAAACTTATGAAATATGCTGAAGTACTAATATAAACTTATGAAATATACTGAAGTACTAATATAATGGGATATTAGATTTATATAATGAATATTAGAAGCTTCTACTAATAAATGAAAGTAACGCTGCATTGGTGTTGCAGAGACAATATCAACAATGTATGCAAAACAATGAACAAAACTTACTCAAAAAGGTCGATACAAAACAAACTATGACAGCAACAACACACCTAGACACACACAGAAACACACACACACATATACACACACATACATATACACACACATTCACACACATACACACACACATACACACACACACACAAAGGAATAACGTATTACTAGATAAAATAAAGTCATAAATAAGAATGGCGTATTAATATGAAGTAAAAACAAAACAACAGCAAAAACAACAATTAAATAAATAAATAAATAAGTAAGTAAAAGAATTTCATAATTCAGTAAAATGACTTAAAACAACAAAAATCTTAATACAGAAGAAAAACGTAAAACAACGAATATCGTAATACAACAGAATAAGGTAGAATGAATTACAGAGTAAAGAGATTATTTTTGAGTAGATTAAGGTCTTAACATCTTAATCCCTTATAGAAGGGCACCTGATATATTTCTCTCAGTCTCTTTTTTTTTGCTGCTTTAACATTTAGATTTTTTGTCGCTCTCAACAAATACAATAGCGAAAACAAAAACAACAACAATTACAACAACAATAATAATAATATAATAATAATAATAATAATAATAATAATAATAATAATAATAATAATAATAATAATATGAAGAAGAACAAGAAGAAAAAAAAAATAACACATTTATAATTAAATATATAAATGATCAGAAACACACGTGGACAATCTTTTTAAAGTAACAGTTGTAATGCTATGACTTCTTGCTTACATTTACAAAGATTCTAGTTCAATATATATCGAACTCTCCCACGTGTCACATTAAATCGAACACTTTGCGAAGCGGGGTCTTATTAAAATAAATATGACGCCTCCTGGCGGCAGGTGGTAATAGCACGCTAAGCAAGGGAGATTATTAATCGATGATGTCCACGCACACACTTTTTCTGTACATTTTGTTTCCTAATGCGGAATTAATGCAGTGGTGAAAAGTATTCCAGTCTGATGAAAAATAATGAAGGACTGGGATAATAATATGATCTAATATAAACACAACTAAAACGTTTTAAATCGTGATTAAGATGGGGCGTAAGCTGACCCCCAGGAAAGTACTTAATTATATTGTTTTTGTAGTTGTTGCCATGATGGCGTACAAGGTCTTCTTTCAGGTAAGACGTTTTGTTGTTAACTTTGATGTACTCGGCTCTGAAACATATCTCACTGTTTTTAATAAATGTCTTCATCATCATTATCTTTATATAATTATGTTCATCAAAAACGTTACTTCTGCAACAACATTAACTACTTTTCTTACCATGAGTATTCTTCAGCGTCTAATCACCATCATTCATCATCATTATTATTATCATCACCATCATTGATAATAATTCAGTTAAGTATGTGCAAAATTACATAATCTTCTTTGTGCATGTATGTGTGTGTATAGATGAGAGAGAGAGAGAGAGAGAGAGAGAGAGAGAGAGAGAGAGAGAGAGAGAGAGAGAGAGAGAGAGAGAGAGAGAGAGAGAGAGAGAGAGCATATATAAGTATAGATAGAGTGGTATGTAGAAATAATAGGTTGATAAGTAGATAAATGCATATTTGGATAAACAGGTAGGTAGACACACTGACAAACAGACAGACAGACAGACAGTCAGACAGACAGACAGACAGACAGACAGACAGATAGATAGACATACAGACAGTCAGACAGATAGATAGACAGACAGACAGTTACTCGGACATAGACATGAAGAAATATAGAGAAGTAGATCGATGGAAACAGGCAGACGCATATACAGTGTCGATTTTTATTTTCTTTATTATTGTTATTATTATTATTATTGTTGCTGTTGTTCTTGATGTATTTTTTTTTTATCCTTTTTTATTTATTTTTTTATTTATTATTTTTATTGATTTTTGTTTTTGTTGTTTCTATGATATATAGATAGATACATAGATAGACAGACAGACAGACAGATAGATAGATAGAAACATTTCTAATATTTTCTTTTAATTATTTTTTTTCTTTATATATATCATTGTTCAGAGCGAAAAGAAAAGAGATTTTGATTCGCCAGAGTATTATCCTAAAAATGAACGAAGTAAGGGTGAATTTAACGAGGACAACGAAATACATAGATCAAAGTTCAGAGGTCGAAATCACGAAAGCAGGGAGAAAGCAAAGGTAATTGTTGATCCACTCGAAGAAGACGGTCATGTTCTTAAAACCAAACACGGTAAAGACGATAACGTACAATATAAACTAAACAAACAAACAAAAAATGATAAAGATGAAGACAAAATAAACAAACAAACTAAAAAAGAAGATTCTAAAATGGCTGCCGATGACAGTGGTACTGAATCAAAACACAGGAAACACGAAATCAATGTTAAAGACGAAAACCAGTACAAAAACAAATTTCATAAAAAAAATCCAGAAGTGGGAAAAACAAAACTTAGTAAAAATGCTTCCAAAGATGACGTCATAAAGGATACTGATAAGGCGTCGCTAGGCGACGATGACGTATTACGGATAGAACGTCTGAAGAAGCTGCATAAAGGGAACGTGGATTTTGAGATGGAGGAAGAAGACGTGCAGGTAATGAAGGAAAAGAATGAAAGACGAAAAGCTTTTTTTAAAGCGCTGGAGGAAATACACGAAGACTACAACGACGAGGCCGAGGACGAACACTTCCACGAGCGTGACGACGACTTAGCCATCGCGACAGCGGCCTGGACTGACAACTTCCTGGGCGCGCTGCAGCTGGTGGAGAGTGTGCAGAGATACCTGCCCAGAGCAGAGATTGGACTGTTTGACCTCGGCTTATCTGACGACCAGCGAAAAATGGTGATTTTATTTTCATTTATGTGTTTTATTATTTTATTATTATTATTATTTTTTTATTATTATTATTATTATTATTATTATTATTATTATTATTATTATTATTATTGTTGTTGTTGTTACTATTATTATTAATATTATTGTTACTATTATTATTATTAATATTATTGTTGTTGTTGTTATTATTATTATTATTATTATTATTATTATTATTATTATTATTATTATTATTTCTCTTTTTTTCTGCGTTCAGACATTATTGGAGTAAAAAAACCTTGTGTGTGTGCGTGCGTGCGTGTGTGTCTGTGTTTGTTATTACAATCATCTCAGTGTATATAAACATTATTTGGTATTATAGTGATCTTATTAAAATCTTATAAATGGAACGTTTCCTGCAGGTAAAAACCGATTTAAGCCTAGCTTAAATATAAGCTGGAAATATAAGTATCAAATTAGGAAAAAAGCCCATACTGAATAAGCTTTTTAAATAATTTTTCAGTTGCGCAAATAAAAAGATGAGATAATTACAAATAAAAGTTTTATATTTGTACTGAAACGTTCATTTCTGCAGGTATCAAACAGGATCTAAAACGTCTACACACACTGATGCTGTTTTGAACACTATTTCTATCTAATACGAACTATTGTTGTTAGGAGTAGCGAGAGATAACTGTTAACATATACACTCTTAGAAATATATATATATATATACACACACATACATACGTACATAAACACATACATATCTACATATATACGTACATATATACATACATACAGACATCTTACGATATTATCCCTGTTCTTCTGTTAGAACGAATGGTTTATACATTATTTTCTTTTGTATTTCAGTTACAGACTTTGTGTCGGGTCAAAGTTCACCGAACACTACTTGTTCACATGCCGGATCATGTGAAAGATTTATCACGCAATCTGTGGAGACCTTTTGTGCTACAGGTATATAAGCGTTCACCTCAGTAACTGAGATATTATGTTTATTGTGTAGCGAGAAAGTATTTTAAAAATCTCAGTTTACAAATACAGTGGTACCTTGATTTACGAGTTAAATTCGTTCTCATAACTCAATTTGCTCGTATATCAAATCTGTTTTCCCAACTGAAATTAACTGAAATACCATTAATCCGTTCATTCCCTGCAAAACCACCCCATTTTTTTTGTAACGTCACAACCAGTTTTTAAAAAAGAAAAATGTATTTATAAAGGACAAATATTGTAAAAAAAAAATAAAATAAAATAAAAGAGAATGTAAAGAAATAAATTGGTTTTGTAAAGTGTATTTCTCTTGGAGATCAGACAAAATATTTTAACGCCTTTAGCTGGAGTTACAGCCTTTATCGACTCCTTGGCCTTCAGTATGATTCTACGCTTGTACTGCCTAGCCAAGTCGACTACTCGTAAGTCGAGGTAGCACTGTATTACACTGACTAAATAGTTTTACACTCCGCTTATTTATCTGTCGTCTGCTATTCTATGTCAGATGCTACGTATTTTCTTAGTTCATATTTCTACAGAGACATTAGAGATGTGTAAGTATTGATAGTTAGACAGACGGACAGGAAGATATATATATATATATATCGATAGCTATGGAGGTAGATTATCACAGAGACAGAAACAGACCGACCGACAGACAGAGGGATAGATACTCACAGGTAGTGATAGATAGAATGACAGACAGACAGATAGACAAAGAGAGAGAGCGAGAGAAAGAGGAATGGATGGATGGAGTGAAGGATGGACTCGCAGAATGTACACACTGACGGACTGGACATGCTTCTTGATCATTTCAGATGGCGCTTGGGACGTACGGCCACGTAATCTACATATCCCCGGAAAGAAAGCTGAAATCTATTGAAGACTTCAAAGGTTTCGTCGCCCAGTCACGTATAGGCGGCGTCTCCATCGTAGGTCGCAGACGAGATTACTCGACATTCGTAGTGACTCACCCTGACATGTACCACTACTTCTCCACCGACCTCAAACAGCTGCGGCGAACCAAGCACGTGGAAATCTCAATGATCATTCTTCACAACACTGCACCTGTCCGGATGAAGTTTATGCGCTGGCTCTATCTCTGCTCTATGGAGGAGTGGTGCATAGCGCCCCCTGGATCCCACACGAGATGTGATCACAGGCAACACGCTAATTCGAGGCTATGGGCCAACTGTCACAGATACGATGAATCGGCGATAAATATTTTACTTGCTGGTTGGCATAAGTATGATACGAAGCATTACGTTAGACGTGACACTATTACGTCACATTATGATGGACGTGACGTAACAAATAAATTACAATATTGTGATACAAGAAGACAACAAGGGGATTTGTAAACAATTATTATTATTATTATTATTATTATTATTATTATTATTATTATTATTATTATTATTATTATTACGTATTAATGTTCTGTTATATTATTTCCTTCATATATAATAAATTTTGTAACGGATATTCTGGAACTGTATACAGAACATATTAAATACTAGAAACCAATTATCCTGAAACCCAGCTAATACTTACTAAAATATAAAAGAAAAAGTATTTGTTTTTTAAATATATATTTATACTTTTTAATGTTTAGTTTCAGTCTATTTGTATACATACAAATATATAAAAGGTACTTAAAGCCGACGTAAAATTGGTAATCGATTAATTTATTTATTAAATCTTTGCGTGTATATCTCTCTCTACGTATATACATATTTTTTTTTTTTTAATTATATATTCATTTAGTTACATAGTTACTTATTTCCTTATTTATTTGTTTATTTATTTTACTTCTTTAAATATCTTTCTTATATATATGCGCATAAATCCTTCTGCTTATAATATGCATATAATAAACTGAAGGATTTATTTGTGACTACTGGTCGCAATGAATAAATATTCAATATATTGAAACGTGACTTCAAATCTTCTGATTAATTGTAAAGGATAATGAAAATGTAAACAGAAAATATATACATTAAATTGATAAAATAAAGAGTTGAACACGTTTGTATAAACATAGTTGTTTATCACTGCTTATTATTTATTTATTTATTTATTTATTATTTTTGTTGTTATTTTTTGTTGTCATTTTTTGTTGTCATTTTTATTTTTTTATTTTTATTTTATTTTTGTTTTTACTTTATTTTACTTTATTTATATTTTTATTCACTTTTTTTTCTGAAACATTGGCTAGATAAAAACAAATTTCAGAATAACTTTAAATGAATGATAGTAATGTCAACAAAGACAGTAATTAAATTTTCATTAGACTGCGCACATTCAGACATAGTTCTATCAGGTTTTTTGATCAAACAAATGCATTTTTTAATGCATGACTACATTTGCTAATATGCTTTAAATAATTTATTTAAAATAGAAAACAAATATATAACAATGGCTGTTAGAATTGAATATATTTGCTCGCTGTTCATTTTCGAGTTTGTTCCTCAGAAGAAAGACTGGCAGAAGACAAGATGCAGAGTAATACTTTTTAGCACGTTTTATATCACAGCAAAATGACGAAATTAATTATTTCTATTTTCATTCTTACAAAATTTGTACACCTGAACGCTAATGTACCAGCTTGTACAAATCCTGAAAATATGAATTTTCTCTTCAAAAACAAACACATGATTAACGCCACGTTTGACGTCATACAAAATACTGGACTGGTGAGCTGCGCGTTCGAATGTGAGATCCGGAAAAAATGTAAATCATTCAGTTTTGAGTACGTCAGTGGAAAATGTTCACTTTATGATACCTGGATTCAGCAGTCGTTGATTCGTGTCAAACCAGGAACAGATTTAAGTAACATACAAGACTGGCCTTCAGTAAGTATAGAAATGTATTTATTTCATTTCTTTTTTTCTCCAACTATCTCTTTGTCTATTTATCCATTTATCTTTGATATATTTTATTATTCAGTTTATCTACAGTTTATCTATTGTTCTGTTTATCATTATCTATTTGTCTATTTGTTTTTATGAATATTAGTTTATCTTTGGCGCGGTCTCAGTTTCTGATATATCTCTGTCTCCCATTCTGTCACAATTCAAGAGTATTTAATTTCATTTTAATACGGGGGGGGTTTTGTGTTGTTTTTTTGTTGTTGTTTATTTGGTATTTTTTTTTTGTTTTTTTTTTTGATTTTATATGATTTGGATTTTCTGTCTTAAAAGGATGCATTATATTATATTTTTGATATTCTGTCACACAAATTCGTAAATATGTTAATTTGCGCAGAGGCTGGCGGGACCGTGTCGGAATCATAGCTGTGCTCACTACGAAGTCTGCAAAGCGGAAGACGCAACCTCAAAACAGTGCGATGCTGCATGTGAGTAGAAACAAGTAAAACTCACAGTATAAGTAGAAACAAGTAAAACTCACAGTATAAGTAGAAACATGTAAAACTCACAGTATAAGTAGAAACAAGTAAAACTCATAGTATAAGTAGAAACAAGTAAAACTCACAGTATAAATAGAAACAAGTAAAACTCATAGTATAAGTAGAAACAAGTAAAACTCATAGTATAAGTAGAAACAAGTAAAACTCACAGTATAAGTAGAAACAAGTAAAACTCATAGTATAAGTAGAAACAAGTAAAACTCACAGTATAAGTAGAAACATGTAAAACTCACAGTATAAGTAGAAACATGTAAAACTCACAGTATAAGTAGAAACATGTAAAACTCACAGTATAAGTAGAAACAAGTAAAACTCACAGTATAAGTAGAAACATGTAAAACTCACAGTATAAATAGAAACAAGTAAAACTCATAGTATAAGTAGAAACAAGTAAAACTCACAGTATAAGTACAAATGTAGAAACAAGTAAAACTCACAGTATAAATAGAAACAAGTAAAACTCACAGTATAAGTAGAAACAAGTAAAACTCACAGTATAAGTAGAAACAAAGTAAAACTCACAGTATAAATAGAAACAAGTAAAATTCACAGTATAAATAGAAACAAGTAACAACTCACAATATAAGTAAAAAACAAGTAAAATAAAACAAAGCTATAGCAAGGTACGTCCTATTAAGCTAAGCAAAAGATAATGCTGAAAGGATTATTATCCATTAATTATCTAAATCTCGAAGATGTTTTTAAATGTAAAGATAGCTTTTATAATAAAATTTCTTTATTTGTTTCATGTTTTGTTCTTAGCAATCAATAAGATCTGAATGTGATGTCAGATGAGAGAGAAAAGAAAATGTTTTTGAAGTTATTGTGAATTATATCACCATAATAATCTTTTGAACTTGGAGATAAAAGACAGTATTACTTCTTTCTGGAAAATATTGAGAAAGTATATTGATAACAGAATCAGAAAAAGGAAAATGTCGAAAGAATTCTTATTAATAAATTATAGCGTCCAACTTGGAAAATTTAGAAATGAAAGAAAAATATTGTTTCTTCACTGATGATTGTTTTTGTTTTGTCTGACTGATTCTTTACAAATATACAAGACAAATAATCCATTAGTCAGAAAAACTATTCAAATGTGCAATACTACGATGTGCATTAAAATGCTTTTCTTCTTAAAATATTCTTGAGTTCAAAACATTATCAAAACAACGAAGTGAATAAACAAAAGAGCAAGAATAAAGACATTCTCTTTAATGTAAGTTTTTCTTTATGTACGATTTAGCTGTAGCTCTGTTTTTGATTGCTTGCGTCAGAACTGCTGGACACGGGATCAAATCTTATCAGATCATTTAACATATCAACCAATCCTATCATTTCTCTTGAAAACAGTTAAAATATATAATGTTATTAATTCTACTATAGATCTTTACTTACTATTGTTTTAGACTGTCCAGAGCCTCCTGTCGTGCAACACGCCACAGCTAATTTCACTACAACTTTTGAGACGACTAAAGTCGGAAGTCGTCTGTCGTACGTGTGTGATACAAACTTCAAACCGGAAGGAGAACGAATCTGTCTGAAGAATGGAAGCTGGTCTAACTTTAGATGTGTATTTGGTATCTTTACTTTCCATATTCTGTGTGTTTTCTGTCTCAGTAACCATCCAACCGTCTATTTTCTGTCTGTCTGTATATTTATCTGTAGATCTATCTATTTATCTATCCATCTATCTCAATTTAAATAATATTAATAATTATATTACTACTATTACTACTACTACTACTACTACTACTACTACTACTACTACTAATAATAATAATAATAATAATAATAATAATAATAATAATAACAACATTATCTACAGAAATGGCACTAGTAGAAATCATTTGTAAGATGATTTAGTCATCCTTTTCTTATCTATCTTAATCTCTATTTTTGTTCTCTTTCTTTTTTGTTATTATGTTCCCATTTTGTTTTCATTACTTTTACTCAAGTCTTCGTTTTCCTTTCATCTTCGTGTCGATATTTCTGTTGTCTTTCTTAATTAAATAGTCTTCTTTTTAATTTTTGTTTTCCTTTTATATTTTTCCATTTCTTCTTTTTTTTTTTTTTTTTTTTTTTTTTACCATTATATTTTCGTATATCGTTCTTCGTTATCATCATAACCTTTGGTGTGTTTTTTGGTTGCTTTTTGGGTCAGGTTTTATTATTATTATTATTATATTTTATTCAGTGTGCCCTGGCGTCAGTTTCAAAGAGAAGTGCTACACTGTAAGTTCCGAGAAGGTCACGTGGGTGGAGGCACGTGACGCATGCTTTGTCAATGGTTCGTTAGTGGACATCAAAACTGAAGAGGATTACAACCTTGTGTCTACAATAATAAAGTAAGAAGCAGATTAAATTAGATATAAAAAAACTGATAGTCTTGATCTTTGCAATTGTTTCCATTATCATTACCTACTGCCATACTACAATCATCATCATATCAAGATCATCTGCTGTTATTACAATCACATCATCATTTAAGTGGTTTATCATTATTTTCTCCTTGTTATGCCTTTTTTATTACTACTACTACTATAAAAACAACAGCTACCAGTACTAATATTATTCTTACTATTACCTCCTCTATTACTATTACTACAGCTATTACTGCATTAATACCTACCGTTGTTATCATTACTATAACAACTATTGTTGATAATACTATCACTCCTGCCTGTACTGCTACGACTTCTATCTTTACTGTTACTTCACTTACTGCTACTACTGCCACTCTACCTCGGTTATTACTGCTACTACTACTAATACCACCATTCTACAACTACCACCACCACCACTTCTACTACTACATCAACTTTAATTAAACGAAACATATCTATTTGATTTTTAATACTTGTGCATGCTGAAATGTGGTTAAACGCCATCTGAGCAATATTAACAAACTTTTCATATTTCATATTTTGTGTAATAGCTGTACTGGAGAAATGTTACTTGATAATAAAATGCTCTTGTTAAAGATCTGGAGAGAAGTACTGGATTGGACTGAATGACATTGACAAAGAAGGTGTCTGGGTATGGCCTGACGGAACTCGAAACTCGTATTTAAAGTGGGATGTGGATGAACCCGATGAAAGCAGGAAAGAAAACTGTGTTTTGTGGGATGGAGGCAAATACAGAGATGAAAACTGTTCCTACCGACTTCTTTACGTGTGCCGAGTCTATCCAGGTGAAAAGAATACTTCAAAGTCTATCAGTGCCAGTTGCACAATTAGTCTAAACATATTACTTATAATTTTAATGATTTATTGCTGCGTTCAGTAGTCTTATTATGAAACTATTAGGTCATCATATTAAAAATAAAAACACCAACAATCACACTTCTTATATTTTCACACATTCTTAAATTTTCTGGTGAAAGCCAATGGTGAATATATGTGAAAGCATGGTCCTGATGTTGTCAGTTGTGTCACGAATCTTAATGCTTTCATTGGTCTTTCAAGTTGAATCTTTGTATTCTAAAGATTATTAGCGTAGTTAATATTAATGTAATTTGTGACGTAATAATAAACACACGGAGAACGTCATCACTGACAGAATTTACATTGTTCTAAATATAACTCATCATTACTTTTTACTGGTACTGCAGCATGTCCTTACCCGCCCACTGTGGAGAACGCCGAGCCTGACGTTTCACGCACACCAAACACGTCGGCTGGTACAGTCTTGCCATACACGTGTGACAACTACTACGAACCCGTTGGCGAGATGAGATGCTTGACCGGCGGTCAGTGGTCAAACTTTTCTTGTTCTAAAATAGGTAATAACACATTGTTTAATAATTCGTAAGATATCGTTCTGGTGATGGTGGTGGTAGTAATGCTGGTATTATTATTATATTGTTAATATTATTGTTATTGTTGCTGTGATTGTTATTATATTACTGTTATTATTATTAATATCATTGTTATTATTACTGTTATTCTTATTCTTATTATTATTATTATTATTATTATTATTATTATTATTATTATTATTATTATTGCTGTTGTTGTTGTTGTTGTCGTCGTCGTTGTTGTTGTTTTTTCAGGCTGTGGACCGCCGCCTTCCTTTCCGTATGCGAAACAAAATTTCGTTGACGACGGGAACGTTGACACAAACATAAAGTCCATCCTCAGCTACAGCTGTACAGACAACAGAGTCTTGGTTGGTAAAGTGCAATGTAATTTGTTTGGATGGACAAAAATAGCTTGTCTGGAAAGTAAGAAGGATTATTTAAGACTTTTATAAATACACATATTCAACCTCGCACAGCCAGACATACAAACGTACATCCACATACATACGCACAGATATATATACACATACCTACAGTAACAGTTTGTAATAGCATTAGTAATAATACTGATGACTATGTGGAAGATTATGATAATAATAATAATAATGATGATGATAACGATTATAATACTAACTATGATAATAATAACAACAACGACAATAATAATAATAATAATAATAATAAAAATAATAATAATTAGAATAAAAATAGCAACAACATAAATAAATAGATTTGAGGCTAATAACAAAAGGTCACATTCATTCATTATTCATTAATTTTATCTCTTATTTCACTAGTGTAGTAAATATTTTTTTTTAGATATAACTATATATACATGTGTATGTATGTATGTATATATGTACGTATGTATGTGTGTGTGTGTGTGTATGTATGTATGTATGTATGTATGTATGTATATAAATTTGTACTTAATCACAGACATAACAAGTTGTTCTGAGCTGCAGAAATGTAACAGTCAGTACACTGACGGAGAATACTGGTTGACAGCACCGGGACTTGGCGGCAAAGGGGTTAAAATTTACTGTCACAACATGTCTTCACCGCAGCCATCCGAGTTTGTAACGCTGGAAACCAGTGCGGTGATAGAGAACCGAGGAAACGGAAACGTGGAATGTGGAGTCAACTACAACGACTCTGACGCCGTCTGCTGCGGAAAACAAGAATGGAGGAAAATAAAACTTATCGATTTGAAGGTAATTGTTTAAGTCTTGTGACAGTGCGTGCTGCTGTTTAAAAACATGTTAATAAACTAGTCTGATAAAGAAAAGCAAAGAAAGAGACGCACGGTGATAGACATTGACAGAAAAGTGAATACTAGCTGAACAAACAGACTGACCGACAGACAAATAGATAAACAAAGAGACATACAGATAAAGAAATATATACAGACAAATGAATGAGCTGTTGGATGGATGGATGGTGAGACAGATGGATAAATAGACAGAGAGAAAGAAAGAGCTAGAAAGACGGAAGAGATTCACCAAGGTAGACAGAAACGAAGGGTTAGAAAATGAAAGAGAGAAAGAGAGATACAGAAAGTGAGAGTGAGAACCAGACAAATAGAAACACTATTAAAGTAAAAATGTATTAACATGATATGAACTGTAGTGAAATAAGCTCCAACTTAGGTGTATTCATTGATCACAGTTATACTTTCAGTCATTTCATTAACGAATCATGTGTACTTTAAAATTTTATATATCGGATTCTTCTAGAGCATGTTAATCGATGTAAAAACGTTCCACGCCTTTACCCAGAACAACACCTGTGGAAGCCGTTCTAGTTTTGGCACCAGTTGCGACTGTGGTAATTATTTGAAAAACTGCACCGGCGAGTTGACAGGCAGCCTGTTCTTCTTCCTTCTCTATTCCACTGGCTTAAGACTTAACCCATCCGTAAGTTTGCATTTTAATCAACTTAGAGTGGTTAAATGTGAACAAGAGCTGATTACATGTGAGTTTGTGCGTATGTATGTATTTGTGTTTGTATGTGGGCGTACAAATATCCGTAAGCACCCATCTGTGTATATAATTATAGAACGTAATTACCAAGTGATAAAAAGAACGTATACCTAATCATGCAAATAAAAATAAAAGTTCTATAACAATTTTTCATTTACTTAAAGGTTTTCGCTTGTAGGTAATATTGGTATCGGATGGAAATTATACAAGTATGGATGTAACGCTTAATGAACAGTTGCTGAAAATATTTTTTGTGGGTTCAGAACATCAATGCTCTTCTTACTTCGTACACAACGAATCATTTACTCTTTTGGAAAATCTCGCATACTGTAAGTTATCTCTGATATTCTTACCTCTAAGGTATCTATGATATTATTACCAGTAAGTTATCTATGATATTATTACCTGTAAGTTATCTATGATATTATTACCAGTAAGTTATCTATGATATTATCACCTGTAAGTTATCTATGATATTATCACCTGTAAGTTATCTATGATATTATTACCAGTAAGTTATCTATGATATTATTACGTGTAAGTTATCTATGATATTATTACCTGTAAGTTATCTATGATATTATTACCTGTAAGTTATCTATGATATTATTACCAGTAAGTTATCTATGATATTATTACCAGTAAGTTATCTATGATATTATTACGTGTAAGTTATCTATGATATTAAGGTATCTATGATATTAAGAGTGACACATAGAGAATGGGAGAGAGAGAGAATGAAATAGAGATATTAAGAGTGACACTGAGAATGGGAGAGAGGGAGAGAATGAAATAGAGATATTAAGAGTGACACTGAGAATGGGAGAGAGGGAGAGAATGAAATAGAGAGACATATTAAGAGTGACACAGAGAGAACGGGAGAGAGAGGGATAATGAAATAGAGATATTAAGAGTGACACAGAGAACGGGAGAGAGAGGGATAATGAAATAGAGATATTAAGAGTGACACAGAGAATACGGGAGAGAGAGGGATAATGAAATAGAGATATTAAGAGTGACACAGAGAATGGGAGAGAGAGGGAGAATGGAATACAGAGAGAGATCACTACGATGACTTTTACAGATTTTTGTTATTGTACAAAATTTATTTCCCAGTTTAAATATAGCTGGAAAAAGGAGTAGCTTTCTTATAATCACATCAGATTATATAGATAATGATTCTCGGTTTCATTTTTTTAAATCTTAATTTTCTTTTTTTCTTGAGGTCCACCTGTTGATTCTGCTATAGTTCCACAATGTCGGACACCGGAAACGACTTAAAGTTTTCTTTTCTTTTGAAACATCGACGACAACGTCACCACAGATAATTTAAAAATAAAATAAAATCACCAACAACAAAAAAATTAAATATAAATAATAAAGTGTGTATACATATATATACGCATACGATACATACATACATACATACATCAGTAAAATAATAAGTTAAAAGTGCCACACGACAGATACCGAATAGATACACATTTCCCTTTATACGACATATAATGTTTCCAGGATATTCACGTTAAATTAATGTCGAAAAATATTGCCTATATAACTATATACAACATCTATATATACGTATACACATACTTACATTTGTATCAACATATCTTAGATATTTAGAATGATTTAGAATGATACATTTGTAATAAGTGTGGACCAAAGTATGTCAACTATTGGTTTCTGTATCTTTGTTTCATTTTAATATATTTCCTTGCACTTTCACAATTTAAATAGCAAACATACGTAAACTTTTCTGTTTCATATTAAATAAAAATTAAATGTTTTCAAATAATCTGTAGAATTAGGTTTTTCGAGGGTCTTAATTTTTTTTTTTTTTTTTTTTTTTTTTGTTTGTTTCAGTACATGTTGGGTCGTAGGACGTTTTCAATACACTATTATTACTGTGCACGCACCAAGTGTTTCCTAAGAGCAGCGTCAGCCTTGTGCTTTATCTGTTACATAGTATCTGTCTCATTAACATGATTATTCATAAGCTAACAAATTACAATAGTCTGTCTCGGTGTAAATCTATTAATTAATTAAATAATATATTTAAATTACTTTAACCATTAGTGATGTTTAGATACTACTACAAATGTTGATTAATAATGCAATATATTAAAACTGTTTTAACGTTTAGATACTACTGTGAATTTAAAGGCAGACTACTGAACCAAAATAATGATTATTAGTAATCAAGAGAATTAACTCTTTACTATTCGCTATCAAAATAAGCTAATTAGTGTCTAGTTATAAATGTTATTTATTTCAACTTATTTTTCTTTACAACGTCCGAATTGTTTTATATGACAAGTAAATGTAATTTGTGTTATGTGTTGTGATTCACAATTATTATTTTTGGTTTTTCTCTTATAGAAAATAAAGCGTGTTTAAAACTTGTGTTTGTTTTGTAGAAAATCAATGGTTCTAACGTTTGATTATCGTTAAGTCTATGTAGTATGTATTATCTATTTCATTACTTCCCCTCCAAGCTTTTTATTTTATTTATTTATTATTATTATTATTATTACTATTTCTGTTATTATTATTATTGTTATTATTATTATTATTGTTATTATTTATTATTATTTTAAATAACTTGGAAATGTATTTCTTTTATCTTTTGAGACAAATTAATTTGTAACAATAGCATTAGGATAATAAGAAACATACGCGCATGTGTACAAACCTATCAGACACACGCACATGTACTCACCAAACACACGTGCATACATAGACTTACACGGGCAAATACGTATATTTGATTTTTTACGAAACTTAACTGAGATTGAGTTTCAGAGTCTGTTCTTAATGAGAAATATATTAGATATAATCATTTTGAAATGCGTTGAATTCATCACACTTTGGTCGATCGATATTACGAACATATCAAAAATTTGTGATTGTAATTAACTTCCTAGTAAATTGTGTTGAAAAAAATGTTTGACATTTATCTGCGAGACTGAACTAAATCATTCTATCAAATAAATTATTAGCTGTTCAAGAATATATAATTCTAAAACCGTTTTATGCTGGTAATTTAATTTCTGTAAGTGTGTATTTATATCTATGTATATGACTGCATGTATGAATATGTGTATGTATGAATCTATATATTTGTCTGTATGTATATTTTGTATGTAAATATGAATAGTTGTGTGTGTGTCTCTGTGTGTATATGTATATAATTAAACATAAATGTGTATTTATGCATATGTAATAGTATTTAAGTAATAGTTATATGTCTCCGTTTAAATGAAATTTGAACGACTGCTTACTCCAATATCAGAAAATTCTCGAATTCTGTTTACATGTGCTCAAAGCAAACACGTTTTGGGTGGGAAATAAAAGAGTGAGAAAACAAAATCACTTATTTGTTTCCAGTCACTAAGCATTCTCATCAGGTATTCTTATATTCATTCCTATTTTAAGAAACCACTCTAAAAGTTCAGTTCACAAGCTGGGATTGTTATATTTATCTTGTTATTACTGTCTTTTGTTGTTATATATAGAATAAAAGAGATCAATTGTTTTCAGTGACAAAGCTTTTAAACTCGACTGAATGGTCTTAACTCGATTTTTTCTGCTTGTTTTTTGTTTCAGGTTTTCTTTTTCTTTTTTTCTGCTATAAATTTTTTCTTTTCCGTGCATTGTTTTAAATGCTTTTTTCGGTAGACGAAGTAACAATAAAACGAGGATTAATAATTTCCACAACGAAGCGTTCAGAGAGGCTTATTCAAACAGATTGTTAATTTTTAACAATCATAGCTCTTTTTTTCTGCCAGGAAACATCTATAAAAGTTCAAACGTCGCTTTGAAATTGTTACTGAAATATATATATATATTTTTTATTTTATTTTATTTTTAGCCATAGTTCAATTATTCGAGCATTTACCAGTTCGTTTTATCTGTTAGTTTGGAGACAGCTTTCAAACAAGGAAAGATCTCTGAAACGTTATTATAAAATTGTTCTTCATACCAACTAGCATAATTTCTTTGACAGATCAGTGATTCAAAGGGAATTGCAATTTAATTAACTCTTACTTCAATACACTATTGTTTGATCTTTCTAGTACTTTTCATTTAAGGAAATTTGCTTAAAATTGTTTTTCTTCCGAGCCAGTAATATTATTTTCTATAATCAAGGATTAAAAAAACAACCTCTGAACGATAATTTAACAAGTGACAACAAACCGTCTGCTCCATCAGTATGCGGATTTCGTTTTCTAACGATGTACAGTTCTGTGAAGTTCTTTGAATCCTCCTTTGATTACAGAAAATTTCAGTTTCTTGAACTTTAGATAAAATATTTTGATAACATTAACAGTATGAAGAAAATAGTTTCATTTATTATAATTTTTATATATTTTGTACACCTGAACGCTAATGTACCAGCTTGTACAAATCCTGAAAATATGAATTTTCTCTTCAAAAACAAACACATGATTAACGCCACGTTTGACGTCATACAAAACACTGGACTGGTGAGCTGCGCGTTCGAATGTGAGATCCGGAAAAAATGTAAATCATTCAGTTTTGAGTACGTCAGTGGAAAATGTTCACTTTATGATACCCGGATTCAGCAGTCGTTGATTCGTGTCAAACCAGGAACAGATTTAAGTAACATACAAGACTGGCCTTCAGTAAGTATATATCATTTTATAACATAAATATTGGCTTAAAATGTATTATCTTATGATAAATTATATATATATATACACACACACACACATACTTACGAACGAACGAATATATATACATATTACGTAAAACAGACATGTTTTCCTTTCAATATTGAACTGAAACATACTGATTTAAATTAATATATTTACTTTTTTAATATTTTTGTTTTTCAGAGATTCGCTGGACCGTGTGAAAATCATAACTGTTCTGATTATGAAGTTTGTCACGTGACTAGAATACATACAGAATTATGTCTCACAGCTTGTAGGCATCATAACCGTACAGACATAATAATAACAATAATAATGACAATGATAACAATAAAACAGCAATAATTATTATTAATACTACTCTTCTTCTTCTTCTTCTTCTTATTATTATTATTATTGTTGTTGTTGTTGTTGTTGTTGTTGTTGTTGTTGTTGTTGTTGTTGTTGTTGTCCGGTTGTTGTTTTTATCAAAGCTACGCTCAATATAAAACCTTGATTGACTGCACTAAATCTCATTTTCTGTGACCACTTTTTAGTGGAAATACATTCATACATTTTATTCTATTCAAATTTAACAATTTTTTTTTCTCTCCGATTTTCAGCTTTTTAAGAAAAAGCAAAACAAAAGAGAACTAAAAACCATTAGTAAATACTATCAAATACAGCTTAGCTACAAAAAGTGCAACTGAAACTCAGTCAGGCTAACAAGTTTAATTACTGAGTGAAAGAAACATTTAATGAATTTTACGATTACGTTTGGCACTGAGTGAAAGATGGGTTTAACTAAATATTATACAGAAAACACAAGCACAACTGAACAATAATAACAACAACAACAACAATAAAAACAGCAACAAAAACAGCAACAATAACAATAACAACAACAACAGAATAACAATAACAATGACAGCAATATTAATAATAATAATAATAACAGTAATAATAATAATAATAATATCTCTACACGTATTAAATGATTGTAATTGCACATTTTCATTTAATACCAACAAGTATGTTGTGTCTCAAATTAATATGACGTAGTCTGTGTTATAATGTACCTAAAAGATACAGTCACTTATTGAACAGCCTTTGCTGAATAAGTAAAAACTATCTAAATAGAGATATTTCTACTCTTACTTTGGTATGCAGACAATTACTTACTAAAACACGGGATTTTCTCGAATGTTTTATTTCAGATTTCGAACTCACTGTGTCAGGTTGCTCTGAAGACGACCTGGTTAATTGTTTTATTTTCTTTACTAGACTGTCTTGAAAATAGTTAAAATATATAATGTTATTAATTCTAATATAGATCTTTACTTACTATTGTTGTAGACTGTCCAGAGCCTCCTGTCGTGCAACACGCCACAGCTAATTTCACTACAACTTTTGAGACGACTAAAGTCGGAAGTCGTCTGTCGTACGTGTGTGATACAAACTTCAAACCGGAAGGAGAACGAATCTGTCTGAAGAATGGAAGCTGGTCTAACTTTAGATGTGTGCCTAGTTAGTTTATTTTTTATATTACATTTCTTTATATTGATTATTTACAATAACAGAAACATAAATTACTACTGTAATTATCAATACCACCACTACCACCTACCTCTACTATATTACTACTACTACAATTTCAGCTACTACTACAGCAAGTAATACTATTACTTCTACCACTACTAATACCAGTACAACCAATACAACTATTACTTCTAGCGGTGGTGGTGGTGGTGGTAATAATAGTAGTAGTAGTAGTAGTAGTAGTAGTAGTAGTAGCAGCAGCAGCAGCAGCAGCAGCAGCAGCAGCAGCAGTCGAAGTGGTTAAAATAATAATAATTATTACTCGTATTACTCTTGCAAATACATTATACATTCAAGGATATGTCTGTTTATCCCAGCTGAATTTATCTAATTTTTTAATATTTGTTTTATCACGCAAATTATTTCTTTTGCCAGAACCTTGTCAAATGCACTGTATGCCAAATCAGGCAAAATGCTTTGTAGTGTGTTCGTTCAAAGTCAAATGGCATGATGCTCGAATTTTCTGCAGAAATTTAAGAGGGAAAAATAACAGTACTTTGGCAGATATCAGAACAAAAGAGGAATACAATTTCTTGAAAGGAATACTGAAGTAAGTTGGGTTTTTTTTTTTTTTTAATTAAATTGTGGTCTTTGAATTATTAAACATATTCTTTCTAAAGCGTGTCTTTCTATCAGTTAGTGTTTCACTCCTTCTATCCATCTCTCTCTCTCTCTCTCTCTCTCTCTCTCTCTCTCTCTCTCTCTCTCTCTCTCTCTCTCTCTCTCTCTCTCTCTCTCTCTCTCTCTCACTCACTCTCTCTGACTTCATAATTATGATTACAGGATTGGACTAATATACTGGATTGGACTCAACGACAGACAGAAGGAAGGGTCTTGGGTGTGGATTGATGGAACAAACAGCGGTTTTTTTAAGTGGATGGAAGATGAACCGAACGGAAGCACAAATCAGAACTGTGCGTACTGGAATATCAGAGGCGAATACAGAAGTGCGTGGTGTCTTCTCAAACGTCGTTTTGTGTGTCGAGTCGCAACCACGCCTACAGCTGACACCAACGACAACAGCGGTTAAAAGGGAGCTGAAAATGAACTAGCCCTGGTTAATGTAATTAAACCTGAAATAAGTGAAAATTAAACTATGTTAGTTAAAACTGCACTATGTGAAGGCTATGCAAAATCAGTTTACCAAAACGTCTACTGAAGATGAAAGTTAAATTTAATAAAACTTAATCAAAAAAATAAATATGTATATATATATATATATATTTACGTATTTATAACGTACACATAATATAACGTCACAAAGAACCAATGTATAATTATTTTATTCGGTACAGTTATACGCTGTTATAGGGGAAGTGTACGTATACTGAAGCTTTGCCTATTTTGAAACTCTGGCATTTCTCAGCCTCTCATTTTTCGAAAGGGATTTTGCCACAACTGTGTGATATCTCGGTCAACATCGAATATTCTCGGAATTCCCTATATTAACCACTTTGTCCTTATATTGAAGCCCGACAGAGTCCAGTGTAAGTCACAGGGGCTCTAAACTGAATCTTTGTCGATTTTTTTTAACTAGTCCACAAAATTTGGCATTTATAAGTTAAACCTTTTTTTTAGTTACTTTAAGGCATCTAACATCTATCAACTAGGACTAAACTGATCTTCAGTAATTCCATGTGGAGTCAGAAATGAAGGTCAGAAGTTAGGGAGTTCAGTACACATATACTTTTTAAGTAGGTTATCTTAAGCGCTTATTTCTCAGTAAGCAGTTTTTACGTATGATATTTCAGTATAATACTTCACGTGTTATGTTTCAATAAAAACTAATTGCTGTATTATTTTGTTAATTTGTTTTTGACAGATTCTAAATTTGTAACCAGTCGAACATGCTAAAATCATTCACACAAGAATTGTGCTACTTTATGATTATTTTGTATGTCGACATTATAAAACTTAGAATGTGATTATTGCGTTTTCAAGAAAATATTATTACTTCGTTTTATTTAAATCAACACGAAATAGTTATTGATATATATATATATACACAGAAAGACACACACATACACACCCAGACATACATATATATACATACAAACATACAAACATATATAGATATATACCTGCATACATATATAGATACATACATACATAGATACATACATGCATACATACATACATGCATGCACACATACATACTGGTATACTCGCACACTTACATACAAACAGACAGACATACACAAACAAAAATATTCACATACATACATTTATATTTTCACTGACTGGAGTAGGGTTACCAAGCTGGCTGTTGAGTGAGTGGTATTGTGTCCTGATACCTTCCTTAATACACACCTGCCAGTATGGCTTTTTGTCTGTTGTCGTTGTTGTTGTTGGTGATGATGGTGTTGACGTGATTCGCAGGTCGCTATGATTGTCCTCGGTTATCAAATAAAAATTTTATTTGTAGACCAGCGTCTGCCTTCAGCACACGCACACACACACGCATACACACGCATACACACACAACACACACACACACTCACACACACACAACACACATGCATACACACACAACCCACACACATACACACGCATACACACACAACACACACACACTCACAACATACACACACACACGCATACACACACATACACACACAACACACACACACACACACACTCACTCACAACATACACACGCATAGAGACTGACACAGACATAGAAATAAAGAGATTAATAGATAAAAAAGAAAAGTAATATCAATAACTGAACAACGCGGAGTTGTGAAAAACGGTCACATTGTTAAGACTGGTTTGTATGTCACTAACATCTCTTTGTTCTTCTTCTTCTCGTTTTTTTTTATTATTATTATTATTATTATTATTATTTATTTATTTATTTATTTATTTATTTATTTATTTATTATTTTCTTTTAACCTTCAATAGTTATTTACTATTGTTACTGCTGTTAGTTAATTAGAGAGAGAGAGAGAGAAACCTTTGAAGGTAACGTTTAATATAAACAACGAATTCTAAATAGAAGAAGAAGAAGAAGATAAGAAGAAGATAAGAAGAAGAAGAAGAAGAAGAAGAAGAAGATAAAAAGAAATTGATGTTATTTGCAGCGTACAATCATATTTTCCTTTACGGATACTGGGTTCAGTATCTTTTTGATGACAACTACAGTTATCGCCCTTTCAGTATTACTTCTCTTTTTTTTTCTTAAAATTTACTTTATTAAAAAAGAATCATATGAGTTTCTATGGAGCTTTGTTTCTATATTTATTACCTCTTTGACACAACTAAGTACATGTCGAATATATTAATAATTCATTGACAAGAAATTCAATACAAACAGAATATGTATTTAGGCTGTCCACATTTATGGTTTGGAAGAAAAAATAACACTCACTTTTTTTGCAACCTTGTTCTTTTCATTACTTTCATGGCCACTATACTTCACATGTAAATGGCTGATTACCTACATCCTTTGTTCTCATGACAGATAGGAAGGTTTTATTTATAGCAACAAAGTTCCAGAAACCTAGACAGAGCAGTATAGCGGCTGCAAGTCACAATGAACCCCGGGGCCAGAATTACCCCACCTTACACTTTATATAGACACACACACACACGTATGATATGCGTGTTTCAGGTTTTTTTGTGTGTGTGTGTGTGTGCAGATTTCTGTTTTTTCTCTAAATATCTATTATTTAGTAGATAAGTCAATGTATAATTATATATTAAAGCTTAAATAAGTAATATTAAAAATAGAAAAAATGTCTAATTTTATTATGTTTCCGCAAAAATAGAACGAAAAGTTACAATTAATTTTATAAAAACAATCGTGGTTGTCAATTATTGTTTATAATAATAATAAGAATAATACATAATACATAATACATAATAATACAAAAAATTCTTTAAGAGTAAAATTTAATAAATATATTCTGTTTAGTTACATATTCGAACGTTTTTATTACTGTAGTCGTTGTTGTTGTTGCTGTCGGTGGTGATTGTTTCAAAGACAGTTGGGAACTATTGCAGAGTCTACGGGGAGATCTGAAAATAAGAATTAAATAGTAAACACAGAGAAATGAAGAGCAACGCAATTCTTGTGTAATTTATAAAAAAAATTCAATTAAAAATAATAATAATTATTATTATTATTATTAATAATAATAAATAATAATAATAATAATCATAAGAAGAAGAAAAAGAAGAAGAAGAAGAAGAAGAATAGTATTAATAGTAATAATAATAATAATAATTATTATTATTATTATTATTATTATTATTATTATGGTTGCGTTTTTGTTTTTTGTTATTATCATGCACATGCATGTGTATACAGTACATTTACGCACCTGCATGTCTCTGTATTTATGTTTATCTTTCTGCCTGCCTCTCAGTCTACACAGTTTTAAGTATTTAATACTTTGTATAAAGACACCGAGGACATTCCAGCCCAGTTAAAAACTCACAATACTCCATCACAGAGCTACATCTATCCAGACAGATAAACAACTGACATAACAGAGAGAGAGAGAGAGAGAGAGAGAGAGAGAGAGAGAGAGAGAGAGAGAGAGAGAGAGAGAGAGAGAGAGAGAGAGAGAGAGAGAGAGAGAGAGAGAGAGAGAGAGAGAGAGAGGGGGGGAGAGAGAGATCATTTTTTGAATAAAGAAATAAACAACACAAATACACACACACACACACACAGAAACATATTGCACATTACAGGAAGAGTGAAGTACAAATAACATGAAGTACAAACCATACGAAGGATCTTTGAGAAGAGTCAGTGTGTTCCACACTGGTGTGTAGGTCGAGCAATGAGAAACTGAACCCTTAAAGGACAGCGTGAGAAACCCTCCAGAGTAAAGCAGGTACCGGTGAATCCTGCTGTTGTTTCCATCTGACGTCTCAAACTGAACCTGTGAGAAACAGTTTAATTAGTGACTCGCATACTGTTTGTATGTGTGTATGTATGTCTATATGTATGTACATATGTATGTGTATATATATTTGTTTGTATGTATGTATATATATATATATATGAGTGTGTGCAGTATTATGTTTTTATGCATGCATGTATGTATAAAGATTTTTCAGAACTAGATATAGTGGAAGATTAATAGAGCAGTAGTAGTTATAGTAGTAGCAGTTGTAGTGGTAGTAATATTAGCAGTGATAAAAATCTGAGTAGTAGTAGCATCAGCAGTAATAGTAAAATTATTAGCAGTAGTAGTAGTAGCAGTAGTAGTAGTAGTAGTAGTAGCAGCAGCAGTAGTAATGGTAGTAGCAGCAGTAGTAATAGTAGTAGTAATAGTAACAGTAGCAGTATTATAGTAGTAGTAGTAGTAGTAGTAGTAGTAGTAGTAGTAGTAGTAGTAGTAGTAGTAGCTGTAGTTCTAGCACTGTGCTGACTACATAATTAGAATTAGGAAATACCTGATTGTTCAAGAGGTAACCTGACTCCCTCATATCTATGTGCATTCTGCTGTTAATCAACGATCCTGCACACGTCTGAATAAACTCTCCACAATCACAGCCAGACCCGAAATACATTCTAGTGCCACACGTGTTGTTAGGTGAGAAAACATTAAACGTCTCACCGTCAATCCGCATACTCTAGCAATAAATAAATAAATAAATAAATAAATGCCAAGAACAACAACACAAAAAAAATCAAGCACAACAACAACAGCAAACAAACAACAGTACAATCGTTTAGATTAAGGTTCTCAAAAGTAAAAACTAGAAGATAAAACAAAAAGACTACAAAAATATACATTAACAGTAGCCTAATTAAATAGTTGAAAACCGTATAAGGTTAATCAGGACGACAGACATACAAACAGACAGGCTCAGAGAAGATAGTCAGGCAGACATGTATTCAAATTTAGATACAGGTGCACAGGTACGTACACAGACAGATACACGTGTACGATTAGATGGATGGATAGAAACACAAGATAATGTTCTGTATAAAATAACACTTCTTAGAAGTAAATGATGACAGATATAAAAGAAAAAAGAAAACAAATAAAATAATTTCAGAAGTCAATAAACCTGAAGATCGAAAAGTTTAATTTTTGTCCATTTTTCAGTTCCACAGCAGATAAAATCAGAATCAGCAAAATTTACTGCACATTCCAGTTTCTCGTCTCCCCTGTTGGTTGAAGAAGATTTTGCTGTTACAAACTCGGATGGCTGCGGTGAAGACATGTTGTGACAGTAAATTTTAACCCCTTTGCCGCCAAGTCCCGGTGCTGTCAACCAGTATTCTCCGTCAGTGTACTGACTGTTACATTTCTGCAGCTCAGAACAACTTGTTATGTCTGTGATAAAAGATACAGAACTGTGCTTACACAGTTTTAATTTGGTATAATTACTAGTTCACGCAATAACATCAATATGTACAGTGAGAGAAAGAACTTTTAACCTTTGTTCCTAATGTTGTAAATTGTCTACGTGCCTTTCATAACAATGTAGCCAAACTGAATTTGATCTATGACACTAAACCATTGCTCTGGTTTTGAACTATCACACTAAACTATTACTGTGACTGGTTATGAACTATCACACTAAACTATTACTGTGACTGGTTATGAACTATCACACTAAACTATTACTGTGACTGGTTTTGAACTATCACACTGAACTATTACTGTGATTGGTTTTGAATTACCACACTGAGCTATTTCTGTTTCTATCAAACTAAATTCTAACTAGGTACGAACAATCGGACTAAAATATTCCTATTACTAATCATCGCAGCAAAATATTGCAGTGACTAGTTTTGAACATCAATGAACTATAATGTTATGAAGTGTTACACTAAATTATTATTTTGACTCAGTTTTAACTATTACACTGTAGTGAACTACGAGATTATTAACCTACTGTGGTTGTATCTATTATACAAACTATTACTAAGATTTGTTTGACGATCAGTTACTACTTTTACTTTTACTAACAATTGCCATGACTAAATTTTAAATAAAATGACTGCATAAAAATATTAACTAGACTGTTATAAGCATTACTATGACTCGTTTTAATTAACATATAAATTTATTCACAAAGTCCTCTTTTCCACTATTGATTCACGGTGTTGGGTTTAATTTCTAATTATAAAGTACACGACCAGTTGCAATATGTGGTCGGGTTAACTGGGGCTAACTTAGACTTTTCTCTCACTGAACTCGCGATGTCCTCGTTCGATACAATCAGTCAGTTTAATGTGGGACGAGTCAATGTCAGAGTTCGACTGTTGTTGCATCATGCGCTGTAAACTAAGTTCATGTTTTGAATAATCACTCCGTTGTGTGCGTGCGTGTTTTTCTGTGTAGGTGTATGTATGTATGTATATGGTTTTCTTTTTTCTTACTAACGTTTTCTCCGCTATTATTCCCAGAGGTCAGAAGACAAGAGTATAAGGATTTGGTTACATGTAAGTTCGCGTCTGAGTCATTAATATTTTCCCATTAAATTTTAACATTGTTCATTCAGTCTCTATTTGTCTATTAGCAAAGGAAACATTTTTATAATTACGTCATCCTTTGGTACTAAATGTCATCTATTCAACCAAAAAAGAAACTTTTTAAATTTAGTAAATAAATAAATAAATAAATAAATAAATAAATAATAATAATAATAATAATAATAATAATAATAATAATAATAATAATAATAACAGTGTTAGTAGTAGTAGTAGTAGTAGTAGTATCATATTACAAATACTATTATTATTACTCCTACGACGACTAATAATAATAATAATAATAATAATAATAATAATAATAATAACAGTCACATTAAATGTTTTTTTTAATTCTCACTTTCCAAGCATGCTAATTTTGTCCAGCCAGATGACTGACACGTCACTTTACCAATCATCGGTCTGTTGCCAAGGCAACTGTAACTAAGGGTGGATCCCGGGTTCGTGTTCAGAGTTCCGTTGTCAGTGAAATCTGCTTTGGCATTTAAAATGTTAGGCGGCGGACCACACCCTGAGTAAAACAGAAGTACAACAACAACAACAATAACAGTAATAACAATAATAAACATAACAACAAAATAATACTAGTATTTCTACTAGTGCAGTTAATATTGTTACTGCTGATAATATTGTTACAGCTGGTAGCATACATACATACTGAAAGAGAGACAGATGCACACGAACACATCCACGCACGAACACACACACAAACACAGAAATAAATAAATAAATAAAAATAAAACGTAATGATATAAGACAAACGTTTAACCTTATAACTTATTCTCGATACTTTTCCAGTATTGTTTGACTCATCTTGTTACGTCACAATCAGTAATGTGTATGACGTCATAACAGCGATGTTTTCTACGTTGGCTATAATACGTGCAGCCGCTCCGACCAAATGCTAGAGATCCCCGAGGTATCTACCTCACCGTATATCTACCTCACCGTGTATCTACCTCACCCTATATCTACCTCACCCTGTATCTACCTCACCCTATATCTACCTCACCGTGTATCTACCTCACCCTATATCTACCTCACCCTGTATCTACCTCACCCTATATCTACCTCACCCTATATCTACCTCACCCTGTATCTACCTCACCCTATATCTACCTCACCCTATATCTACCTCACCCTGTATCTACCTCACCCTATATCTACCTCACCCTGTATCTACCTCACCCTGTATCTACCTCACCCTATATCTACCTCACCCTATATCTACCTCACCCTATATCTACCTCACCGTGTATCTACCTCACCGTGTATCTACCTCACCGTGTATCTACCTCACCCTATATCTACCTCACCCTGTATCTACCTCACCCTATATCTACCTCACCGTGTATCTACCTCACCCTGTATCTACCTCACCCTATATCTACCTCACCCTATATCTACCTCACCGTGTATCTATCTCACCCTGTATCTACCTCACCCTGTATCTACCTCACCCTGTATCTACCTCACCCTGTATCTACCTCACCCTGTATCTACCTCACTGTGTATCTACCTCACCCTGTATCTACCTCACCCTGTATCTACCTCACCATGTATCTACCTCACCCTGTATCTACCTCACCCTGTATCTACCTCACTGTGTATCTACCTCACTGTGTATCTACCTCACCCTGTATCTACCTCACAGTGTATCTACCTCACCCTGTATCTACCTCACTGTGTATCTACCTCACCCTGTATCTACCTCACCCTGTATCTACCTCACCCTGTATCTACCTCACTGTGTATCTACCTCACTGTGTATCTACCTCACCATGTATCTACCTCACCCTGTATCTACCTCACTGTGTATCTACCTCACCCTGTATCTACCTCACCCTGTATCTACCTCACCCTATATCTACCTCACCGTGTATCTACCTCACCCTATATCTACCTCACCCTGTATCTACCTCACCCTGTATCTACCTCACCTTGTATCTACCTCACTGTGTATCTACCTCACCCTGTATCTACCTCACCCTATATCTACCTCACCGTATATCTACCTCACCCTATATCTACCTCACCGTGTATCTACCTCACCCTGTATCTACCTCACTGTGTATCTACCTCACCCTATATCTACCTCACCCTGCATCTACCTCACCCTGTATCTACCTCACCGTGTATCTACCTCACCCTGTATCTACCTCACCGTGTATCTACCTCACCCTGCATCTACCTCACCCTGTATCTACCTCACCGTGTATCTACCTCACCCTGCATCTACCTCACCCTGCATCTACCTCACTGTGTATCTACCTCACCCTATATCTACCTCACCCTATATCTACCTCACTGTGTATCTACCTCACCCTATATCTACCTCACTGTGTATCTACCTCACCGTGTATCTACCTCACCCTATATCTACCTCACCCTATATCTACCTCACTGTGTATCTACCTCACCCTATATCTACCTCACCGTGTATCTACCTCACCGTGTATCTACCTCACCCTGTATCTACCTCACCCTATATCTACCTCACCCTATATCTACCTCACCCTATATCTACCTCACCGTGTATCTACCTCACCGTGTATCTACCTCACCGTGTATCTACCTCACCCTATATCTACCTCACCGTGTATCTACCTCACCCTGTATCTACCTCACCCTATATCTACCTCACCCTGTATCTACCTCACCGTGTATCTACCTCACCCTATATCTACCTCACCCTATATCTACCTCACCGTGTATCTACCTCACCGTGTATCTACCTCACTGTGTATCTACCTCACCCTGTATCTACCTCACTGTGTATCTACCTCACTGAGTATCTACCTCACCCTGTATCTACCTCACTGTGTATCTACCTCACCCTGTATCTACCTCACCCTATATCTACCTCACCCTGTATCTACCTCACCCTGTATCTACCTCACCCTATATCTACCTCACCCTATATCTACCTCACCCTGTATCTACCTCACCCTATATCTACCTCACCCTGTATCTACCTCACCCTGTATCTACCTCACCCTATATCTACCTCACCCTATATCTACCTCACTGTGTATCTACCTCACCCTGTATCTACCTCACCCTATATCTACCTCACCGTGTATCTACCTCACTGTGTATCTACCTCATTGTGTATCTACCTCACTGTGTATCTACCTTACTGTGTATCTACCTCACCGTGTAACTACCTCACCCTGTATCTACCTCACCCTGTATCTACCTCACCGTGTATCTACCTCACAGTGTATCTACCTCACCCTGTATCTACCTCACCCTGTATCTACCTCACCGTGTATCTACCTCACCGTGTATCTACCTCACTGTGTATCTACCTCACCCTGTATCTACCTCACCCTATATCTACCTCACCCTGTATCTACCTCACCGTGTATCTACCTCACTGTGTATCTACCTCACCCTATATCTACCTCACCCTATATCTACCTCACAGTGTATCTACCTCACCCTGTATCTACCTCACCCTGTATCTACCTCACCCTGTATCTACCTCACCGTGTATCTACCTCACCGTGTATCTACCTCACTGTGTATCTACCTCACCCTGTATCTACCTCACCCTATATCTACCTCACCCTGTATCTACCTCACCGTGTATCTACCTCACAGTGTATCTACCTCACCCTGTATCTACCTCACCCTGTATCTACCTCACCCTATATCTACCTCACTGTGTATCTACCTCACTGTGTATCTACCTCACTGTGTATCTACCTCACCCTGTATCTACCTCACCGTATATCTACCTCACCGTATATCTACCTCACCCTGTATCTACCTCACTGTGTATCTACCTCACTGTGTATCTACCTCACTTAATAAGTGAGAACACTTACATACACACACAAATACACACATACATTCATGCATACATACATATATATATATATTTGTATGTGTGTGTATTGATATTAATGCCTTTATGCACTTATGTAGAATGTATGTATGGATGAATGGATGGACGTGCGCGCGCGAAATCATCATATTTCTAATGTCTTATTTCTGTCTTGATAAATTCGTTCTGCTATTTTAATTTTGTTTATAACATTGTTTGATTTACTCTGTTTCATGTTTACAAAACATAACTGGAAGAAACATGCAGAAGAAAAAAATAATAAAATTTTATATTTATTTTTTATTTTTTATTTTTTCCGATATATAAGCAAAATAAAATGTAATTTGTAGTATTGTGTGTGTATGTGTGTGTGTGTGTGTGTGTGTGTGTGTGTGTGTGTGTGTGTGTGCATTTGCATTATTATTAAAGGTTTAGAAAACAATAGCGTCTTGCAAGTTGATTTTACTAGCATTAATAATAATAATATTAATAAGTAAACAACGGAATCAAATTAGAAAGTAAAACGAAATAAAAGGAAAATCGTAAAAGAAATAAAGTCGCAATAAAAGAAGATTATATTGGATCTTCTGGTATAAATCGTTCTGTTAGTAACTCTATAACACAAAACTATAACAAGTCGTTATTTCGAGTACATTGTCAGTCTTCAATACACGATTACATTTTTTTCCCTACTGTCTCAGAACTGCTGTGGTTTTGTAAGGCCTCGGCGACTGCGTGAATCCAAACACAGGCTCCACAGACGTCAGGGGATATCCTTTTGGTTTGACGAATTCAAACTTCTGAATCATGTTCGATACGAACAAGAACAGCTCCATCCTGGCCAGAGATTCTCCGAGACAGTTTCTGGGTCCGAACAGAAATGGGATGTGTTCTTCTGGTTTAACGAGGCGTCCGTTTTCATCAAGAAAACGTTCCGGTCGGAAGTTTTCCGGATCGCCCCAGATTTCAGGATCTGAGAGAACAGAAT
>CM022666.1:77500-95000 GCA_012295275.1 Chrysomallon squamiferum
TTTATATACATGTATGTAAGTGTATATATGCGAGTGCCTGTGTGTGTGTGTGTGTGTGTGTGTGTGTGTGTGTGTGTGTGTGTGTGTGTGTGTGTAAGAATGTATGTAGGTTTACTGTGAGTGTAATATACATACGTACACAACAAACATACATTCTTACATATAAACACACAACAAACCTAAATACATACATTCCTACACACACACACACACACACACACACACACACACACATGTATATAAAAAGACGCTTATTCTTACATGAATACATACACATACATATTATACCGATATATTCAAAAATAAATTCATACATACACATACATCTAAACGAACCATAAAAGGATTATTATTATATCTGTTTACTTCTCTTTATTAGTTCATTAAACTTGCATCGTTGTCGGGCGGCTAATGTTTTGCAAATTACAGTCAATGCACAGGACAGCAAGTTGTAGTCACCTACTAGAAATAAAAAATCACTGACCTCATCATCATCATTTAAACTGTCTCTCGATTGCTCTTAAATAGTAGACTGTTACCAGTCTTCGCTGTGTTAGTAACAGAGAGACATTTGACACAGTATGGTCACGGAATGTTTACTTCGATTAACAGAATAAGCTGTGGAACCACTAGGAAAGTAGGGATCTAACAGAATAAGCTGTGGAACCACTAGGAAAGTAGGGATCTAGCGGAATAAGCTGTGGAACCACTAGGAAAGTAGGGATCTACGCCTGACGGAAGTAACTGGTCAGTTAAACATTAGTTTCTGTAATGTTTGCGACCAAATGTTAGCAGAAAAAGAGTTGAGCATTTAGCGACCAGGAGATGGACAGAAACAAAAACACCAATAACAACGACAATGACAACACCATCAATAAAGACCAAAACAACCACCACCACAACCAAACAAGAAAACAACAACAACAACAACAACAATAATAATAATAATAATAATAATAATTGTAGTAGTAGTTGTTGTTGTTGTAACAGTAGTAATATATATTTTGTACAAGTTAGGAATTGTATTATTAGTAATATTAATAACAGTAGCAGTAATAAAGTAGAGGTTGTAGTAGTAGTGGTAGTAGTCGTAGTAACACTAGTAATTGTGGTGGAATTGTAATATTTGTAAGAGTAACATTAATAGCTGCAGTAATAGTGACAACAATAAAAACAGAGTAGTAGTAGCATCAGCAGTATTAGTAATTGTAGTAATAGTAAAGGTAGTAGAAGCAGCAGTAGTAGTAGCAGTAGAAACAGTACTAGTTGTAGTAGTAGTAGCAGTAGTAGTAATAGTAGAAGTAGTAGTAGTAATGTTTGTTTTCTGGTGATATTATTTCACATAGCTTTGCTGTAATAAAGGGTTCACCTGTACGCTAGAAAGGGTATAGAGCTGTCTGGCGCTTGAAGAAACGAAGAAGATGCTGAATGTCACATCATTATTATTATTACTTGATTGATTGATTAACTGATTTATTCATTCATTTACTTACTGTAATGTTTTTAAAAACATTAATTGATTTGTTATATGTAAAACTGATGTATTTACAGGTTGTTGTTACGATGTGTGAAGGAAGGTTTTCAGTGCACTGACTCTGAGTGGGGTTAAAGACGTGCGTACGTAAAACTGACGGGAAATTTAGGTGTGACTAACAGAGAGAGAGAGAGAGAGAGAGAGAGAGAGAGAGAGAGAGAGAGAGAGAGAGAGAGAGAGAGAGAGAGAGAGAGAGAGAGAGAGAGAGAGAGTAATAAACAAAAAATAAAAAAATAATAACTGACATCTGTATGTTGACTTGTACACCTTCATTTTAGAGAGAACGTTCTGGAAAGAAGCCACTAAGACTAGCAAAAACACCAGTGCAGACAAAACAGTGAGCTAATAAAAACAATAACAATAAAAAGAAGAAGAACAGCAACAACTATAACAAATTAATTAATTAATAATATATTCATTTACAAATAAATAATAGTGGTCTGTAACTATGTTCATTAAACAAATTTTCTCTTACTTTGGAGAGTTTTTTTATATATATATATAACAAAATGTGAGGGCGTATAACAACATATATAACATATTTGTAAATGTTACTTCTACAGAACATTCTGGTTTTAGAGAATTCTCTTTTATGGAGTATTCTGTTCATAGGGGTTCAGTTTATGGAATTTCAGTTTTGAGAAAGGTTTTGAAAACTTTATACATTTTTTTCTCCCCCCACCCCACTATATGAAGTATCTATATAATACTGATCAAGATTTCATCTGCCCTGCTGTCATAGCTGCGATAGAATCAAAACACACACACACACATGTATACATACACACTCACACACACACACACGTATACATACACTCACACAAACACACATGTATACATACATACACGCATCCATACATACATACATACATAACGGCAACTGTTTGCAATTATATAATACTTTTGCACCGTAAAACCACAAAACAAATGTATATTAATAATTCAACAGGTAAAGTTTATCAGTCGTAGAACAGCCTCACAATACCTGATATTCAGTTTATATTTATATTTAAATAAAAGTTTTCACTTCTGACAGACCCTGGCATATTAACACATACATACATACACACATATAAAGACATTTATAGGTATGTATATCATAACACACATATATAATTTATACATTCATATAGCACACACCCAAATATACGTCCAAATATACGTCTATTCATTATACACACAGACAGGCACACAAATAAACTGACACATACATATTATGCCAGAAACGTAATGTTAATTCACTTGATTGCAAACTGTAATGAAATTTTAAACCATCAGTCTTCTACCATAAACATTTAATTTGTACTATAGCAAAGTCAAACTTTAACTTTATCGATAACATCATCGCACTTTATCTTTGTACATCAATAACATCTTAAAATAATGTTTCGTAACCATTAGGCTTTCGTTCGCTTCCCATTGTAATACAAACGTGATTCACTTGAGTGGCTGCTGTAGAGATGAGACTGCGTTGAGGTCCCAAGCACTATTGCCAACAAGAACTGTACTTACAGAGGACTTGAAAGAACTGTTATCACTGAATGGATTTTTTTTCAAAGGTTTCTAGTTCAACGTGTAGTTCTTTCAAATAAAAAAATCTTTCTCAAATCAGACCAACAAAAATAAACAAAAAATACTACTTTATGTGTTTTTCAGGAAGTATTTTTCTACAATTAACTGGTTTGTGTTCAATACACTTGAGAGCATTAAATCTCTGACTTGTATGTAATATAATGCTCACAGGTCAAGTACGAACAGCAGAAAGTTGTCGCAGTATAAAATAATAATAATAATAATAATAATATTTTATATACATATAGATAGATTTGATAGATAGATAAACAGACATATAGATAGATTTGATAAACAGACAGACAGATGTAGATGTTTAGATAGATAGATAAACAGACAGACGTAGTTTAAGATTGATAGACAGACATAAAGACAGATGTAGATGTTTAGATAGATAGATAAACAGACAGACGTAGTTGTAAGATTGATAGACAGACATAAAGACAGATGTAGATGTTTAGATAGATAGATAAACAGACAGACGTAGTTGTAAGATTTGACAGACATAAAGACAGATGTAGATGTTTAGATGGATAGATCACTCTCACACGTTGTTTAGTTATGTTTCCTGTTTGTGCAGTTCATCCCATAAATTAATAACAAAACTGTTTGTCAGTGCAAGTTTCTGATCACGTCAAAAGAACTTGTCTGTGTACATACATTAATAGTGTAATTGATACAGCTGTATCGGTTTCTCTATTGTGATGAGGCATTAATTATTCTATCACTTTGTATGCTAAGTTGATGAAAACTGAGGCTCCTTGTTGAAAAGATGAAAAAGGCGAGATAGTTTATAGCCGACCAGATAATGTATTCTTTTCTCTTCTTGAATTTGCGTATGAAACCATCAACAGATATTCCAATTAGTCTCGATTTTCACAGACGTTCACTTGGATCAGCATCTACAGTCGTCAATTTACATATGGCTACAATTTGCATATGGCTGTCGCCATAGCAACCAAAGCAATGCTTGATCATTTCACTGAGACATAAGCCAATGATTTCCAGACAAGGGGTAGAAATAATAACAAAACTAACAATAACAACAGCAGCAACAACAACGACGACGACGACAACAACAACAATAATAATGTACAGACAGACGTCATGATTTTGTCATAAACAGGATATTTTTATTCTATTTTTATTTTCAAATATCATTTTGTAATTTGATAGCAAACACTGGTAAGCAGCAACACACAATACAATAATTTGATGTTAATTAAAACATACTTATTAAGTTTTCATTATACTATTTAATATGAATTCCATCTCTGCTATAAACATAGACACACTCAGAGAGAGAGAGAGAGAGAGAGAGAGAGAGAGAGAGAGAGAGAGAGAGAGAGAGAGAGAGAGAGAGAGAGAGAGAGAGGGGACTTAATTAAACTGGAGACTATTTGGATAAGAAAACAAATCATTTCAAACTGTCATTTGTTTATTTCTACTCGTGTACATTCTTACAAAATATAGGATGTAAAAGTACACCAAAACAATTGGGCTGTATACAAAATATAAATATTTGATTAACACCTGACTGTTTTGGCTCACACACACACACACACACACACACACACACACACACACACACACACAATGCAACACAACACAACACAACACACACACACACAACACAACACAACACAACACAACACAACACAACACAACACAACACAACACAACACAACACACACACACACACACACACACACACACACACACACACACAACAAAATTAGCAACAAAACTATAGGTGCCAGGATCAATGTTGTATAATTAACCGAAAGATTAGACACATCAAAATTTGTCATGCCAGTTCTCAGTGATTTAGAATGTTTTATAAAAACAAGTCAATAAAATACATTTCATATATCATTACAAATTAATATAAAATTCCTGTATATATATATATTTCCCTTTGTTATTTCATTATCTTTTTGTTTCTTTGTTTGTTGCTACTTTTTTTCTTTATTAATGCAGTATTTTAAGACACACATGCAAGTTTGACATACAGCACTAAAACATAAAGATGTAAACACATTATTTATATTGATGTGAACAGCAAAACAATTTTCATAACAATAATTTCATAAAAAATGCTTCAGTTTTAATAATGGCGAGGCAGAACCATCAGAAACAAAAGCTAAACAGTAACAATCAGGAAGGTAAAAGAGTACACAGACCAAAACGTTCCACAGTAATAAAAACTTTTCAACGTCAACATAACAGCATCTTTAACTGATAAAACTGATAAAATATAATAATAAAAAAAAAATTTAAATAAATAAAATTAAATATAAATTCTTTGTATTGTAAGAATAATAGTCAATATGGTAAAATAATTTTTTTTTTTTTAAATACAACTAATTAACATGAAACAACTAAATATAAAACAATAATGAAGGTTATTACTTACTGTAATGACTTGGATTGTTATACATAACAGTGACAAATCTAAGTGTAAAATCCTGACAGTGAAATAACAATGGTTAATATTAAAAAAACAACAACAGAACAGAAAATACCAAATCTGGGTGGAAACAAAACTAGTAAATGTGATAGCAACAGTTTTTGAACCAAATTTAAAGTAAATTCAGAATGCCCACACTTTTAAACAAAAGAATTATTATACAACAAAATACATTGATTTTCAGTTGACAACAAAATAAAAGTTAAAATGATAAACATAATACACATCAAAATTCAGAAATGATAAATTTATTGCACAACTACACTGAAAAGAAAAAGTTAGAGAAAATAGTGAAGTACAAAAGAAACCACTAGCTGACTATTAAGTAAAAATAACATTAACAATGTCAGTTTTAAAATAAATACAAATACTGGTTCTATATTTAGAAAACCAGACACACCTGAAGACATCACCTTTTGCATCACAACAATTATATAATAGTGATACACTCTCATTAACTATGTATATATCATTATATGTACCTATATTGTATGTACATTTATTCAACAAAACAAAATATATAAATAATAATAAAAAAATAATAATATATAAATAAATAATAATAATAATAATAATAATAATAATAATAATAATAATAATAATAATAATAATAATAATAAAAATAATAATAATAATAATAATAATAATAATAATAATAATTGTTTAAATGTTGTTCAGTTTTGTTTATTAACATCTCAAAAAAGAAATATGGCAATAATTATATTTTGACACAAATAACTATTTTAAGTAGCACATATTACATCAAATGAAAATAGAGTCCATGTTTGAACTATGATCACTTTGTTCAGTTTGTTATCAAGATGATATTACTGCTTTATTGTCAAATGCAAACATGGCAAAATATCCAAGTCTGAACATGTTGATTCTTACATGCCAAACCAGCTGAAGTCTCAAAACTCCTCTGAGAATTTCAGTTCAGTTGTTAAACCTCCTTATTCACCATCAGGCTTTGTCAAATGAAAACAGTATCCATAAGACCAATTTGTTATACTTTTTTATCATGGTGGCATCAAAATCTTGTTGTAAAATAAAAATATGATAGAGTTATCTTGTACACAGAAATCTTGGTTCTGTTTTTAATAAATGTTTCACTATCAGTGTCTCAGGATAACACATTTTTTTTAAACAAGACAACATTAATGTGTTATAAAACAAAAACACATTTACCCCAGTGTCCTGTCTGGTAACACTAACACTTTTACAACTAAGAACACAACAAGCTGCACGTGTGGACACTGGTCAGATGATTATGTAAGAAGGGTCAGCGCGGTCATTGTGTACAGTAAGAAGAAAATGACGAAGAGAATGCGATCAAGGATGCGAGCAAACTCCGCCCACTGCTGACTGACGTTGTCATACGTCACATCCGCGGACATTTTACCAACGACGTAGTGAAGATATTTGTTAGTTTCTGACAGCTGCGACTCCAGTTTGCTCTCCTGTGAGTGGGGAGCACGACTCACCTGTTCAACCTCCTCCAGACCTCGCAGGCTGGCGGAAAACACGTTGTCCACGGGAGAGTAGCGGTCAACACAGAGCAGACGACGAAGTCCATAGTGACCAAGAAACATCTGTGTCAAAAATTACATTACATTTCAAAACTGAATTTAAAATATTATGCAACATTTAAAAATTTAAAAATTAAATACAAGAAACTAGATTTAAAAAAGAATGTTGTAATTAAAAAATGTTTTAAAATGGTAGTTTTCAAATATTTTGTAAAATACTGTTCAACTGTTGAAATTTGTTAGAAGTGTTAACAGATCACCCAAAAACAATAAAGTAGTAGGATACAAAATGTCTTCACAAACATGTTAAAAGTGAAAATGTCTTCACAAACATGTTAAAAGTTAAAATGTCTTCACAAACATGTTAAAAGTGAAAATGTCTTCACAAACATGTTAAAAGTGATAATGTCTTCACAACCATGTTAAAAGTCAAAATGTCTTCACAACCATGTTAAAAGTCAAAATGTCTTCACAAACATGTTAAAAGTTAAAATGTCTTTACAAACATGTTAAAAGTGAAAATGTCTTACGCTCTGAATCCAGGCTGGGAGGGGTCTGTGTCTTGAACCCCGTACACTCAGATTGCTGACAAACACAGACAGTATAATACTAAAACTAGTGAGGACCATGGTGGCCAGGTAGAAAACACCTGAAAACAAACCAACATTTCTTTATCTTCATTAAAATATTAACAAATATTAACACAAATCTAATTATTTAAAACAAAAACAAAGAAAACAAGCCATGAATTAAAATGTATTTATAACTGTGTGACTTTAAAACTGTTTGTTATCTAGCCCCACCTTCCACGCAATAATAATTAGAATTAATCTGAGATTTAGAAAAATAATAGTAAATAAAAAAAAGAAGAAGAAAACAAATAGTACTAAGAATATACTTGTTAAAAAAAAAATGTGCCAGGTAAACATGAAAGTTTTCATCTTACCTATTCGTGGAACTGATCCATGGCTGAATGGAATTGCCTCTTGTAGTACAACAACGAGAATCATCAAACAGAGCAGAATGAACAAACCTGTCAAAAAAAAGAGTAAAATAATGATATACACACCACACACACACACACATTCACATACAAATACATTCAAAAATACCAGAAATGTTGGTACAAACATGTAGAAACACATATATACAGTCACAAACACATATACAGTCACAAACACATACATAATCACAAACACACACATATATATACACTGTCACAAACACATACATAATCACACACATACATACAGACTTGCATAAAGTCACACACATCTATCCACAAATTCTTACTGTGACACTATACACACACACACACACAAACACACACACACACACACACACACACACACACACAGAAACATGTAGACACTCATGCACATTCACACACCCAGACACACCCAGACACACACACAAACATGCACATGTTCATAGATAGATTCCATACACATTCACACTGAGAGATTCTTTTAATTTATTTTAATTCCATCAATAAGAAAAGTTCACCAGTTTAACCAGTTTAACCAACCATATGCTGTTTTTTCATGAGAACGAGAAGGAAGCAGAAACAACATGGGAACGAGAAGTCCAAGAAGAGCTGAAGGTCCAATAGCGAGATAGCGATAAAACGACTGTCTTCTCTTCAGCTTGCACGTCACAGACAGCACAGTGAAGGGATCACTACAGCAGTTGTAGTGGACGTTTTTTATACTTGCCCTCGCCTTATTGCCAACCAGCAGCCACTGGGGGTGTTCAGTTCTGTGAAATGATGATGTGTCTGTCAGTATGTCAGTGTCGCTTTTGTTGCCACTTTCCATGAAGCTGACAGACATCTGTGTAGCTGAGTGTGACCAGGAACCGAAGTCAATGTGACAGATCTGTGTGTCGTAAGGAAATTTAGTCATGTCCATTGGACACCTGACAGAAAGAGTCAACATTGGTATCCAGAACACAGTCCCATCATGCATCACTGGAAGAATGTCTTCATACAGATGTTTTGATGGTTCTGAAGAGGCACTGAAATGTTTTGAAATTAAAATAATACAAATAAGACAAAATATAGCAAAATAAAATATCTATAATGTTAAGATATACTGGACATGAAATTATGGATATCATTTTGTTCTGCCTACCTAATTTTTTTAATTCATAAGCTCTTCCATTTAGTATTAAATATTTTGAAAGGTATATTTTGAGAATAATAAAACAAAAAAGTTGTTAACTAAATTTATATTAAACTTTTGGTAGGAAAAAAACAACATGAAATTCAACATAAAAATATATTTTCAATTTAGATGATATTTTATATGTGATATACCCTTTAACTAAACTGTGGCAAATTCTGAACAATGAAAAAAAAATATTTCCAAGGTAGAATTATATATATTTCAGTTACTGTAATTTTCTAATGTTACATGTACTACAGTTATAGATAAAAATATGAAGAAGTATATTGAAGTAAAAAATATATATATATATATATCAGTGAAATAGTGAGAAACGAATGAAATTGACAAACACAAAAATGTAAAAAGAAAGTCAAGTGAAAGTGAAATGAATAAAGAGATAATGATGGGAAAGGACAGTAATAGTGTAAAAACAAACTATGAAATGAAAGTGATGGAGAGAGAGAGAGAGAGAGAGAGAGAGAGAGAGAGAGAGAGAGAGAGAGAGAGAGAGAGAGAGAGAGAGAGAGGGGGGAGGGAGGGAGGGAGGGAGGCAGACACACAAACACACACATACGCATTGTAAGGCACTATGTCAGGTGTCCACAGTGAGTTGAGGGGTAACTTGACAGTTCTCACTCCTCCAAAGTCTGACATATTCCACCTCAGTCGAGGATCCTTCCATGACTAAATATAAAATATTACAATTTACACTTAAAACAGTATCAGCAGAAAATAACTAATTTGTGATCAGAGTATTAACATAGTTCATGCAGAAATATATCACTACAAAAATGTATATATCTTTTACTTTTAGATTTATAACTTTTTATAAATTTAATAAAAAAGTTAAAATAAATATAAAAAAAAATATAAATATATATAATAAAAATTCTTTATTTTTAAATTTATAAATTATTAGGTGTTTGTTTTATTTGTTGTTGGGGGTTTTTTGTTTATTTTTTTCATATTATTATGTTTTATTTTGACCTTATTTTCTTTCTTTTTTTCTTTTTCTTTTTGGCTAGTGTCAAGTTCTTTTATTATTTTATAAGAGCATGTGGTGTAAATGTTGTTTTTATACCTAATATTGTAAGTGGTGTGATATCTCATATTGTAAGTGGTGTAATATCTAATATTGTAAGTGGTGTAATATCTAATATTGTAAGTGGTGTAATATCTAATATTGTAAGTGGTGTAATATCTCATATTGTAAATATAACACTGTTTTATACAGACTCGCTTTGATGATACTTCAAATTAAAAAAACAAACATATAATCTGAAGTCATACCTGTGCAAACAATACTGTTGAAGTAAAAATATTATCTTTTTCATTCTGAAAGAAAAAGTTAAAATGTGTGTTAAGTACATTTCATACACTTGCTCATAAATTGAAAACTTGTCAGTATATGTTGAATAATAAAATTTTTACTGCTCTGTTCTGGGAGAGTTAGAAACAGATATATAGAGACAGAGACAGAGATAGGGAGAGAAATAGAGAGAGAGAGGGGGAGAGATTCAGTGACATACAATAAATAAATATAAGTCGTTACCAAGTCTTCTATTCTCTGAAATGTCACTGTCACTGAAACATTTACTCTGTCTGTCGGGTGGATTATTGGTCGAGCTTCCTTAACATAGGATTTGAGAAGAAACTTGATCAGTTCCGATTCATACATCACCTCTGAATTCCGCATACTGAAACCTACAATATAATTAATAATCATTTCTTCACATTCAAACCAGTACAGACATTTTATCTTTCCAGTCTCTTTGGGAATTATCAGCTGCTTCCAATCAATAAAAGTAACCCACAGAATTGTGTCAGATGATTTCATCTCTTATTTACCTTATTACTGTTAGCATTATTGTTACACAGAAACAAAATATTTCACACCTATTGTCCTCAGTATTTAAGAATATTTAGATGCTTAAAAGTATTGTTATATTTAAAATATACCTAAATAGCTAAAATATATCCATTTTTTATAACAATTTTCTCATATCTCTTACTGTTTAATATAATAGAAAAAAACATATATTTTTATATTAACTTTCACCAACAGAAATGCACATTATCTTTGTGGGTTCAGGGACATTTTTTTATGTATATATATTTTTTTGGTTAGTTTATGAAACAGTTGATGAACTAACGTCAACGCCAGTTCTAGTAAAACAATTAATAATAATACCAATACTGATTATTAGATAACACTGTTAACAATAACATAATAAGTTTAATAACAATGCGTTTTAGGTAAACAATACAATAAGTTCCTAGTCAGATTTAAGAATTATGTAAAATTATATATATATTACTTATTATTATTATTATTTGAAATAGTCTGACCCTTTTTATCGTTTAATCTATTTAAATTATTTAGTTAGTTATTTATTTAATTTAATTTTTTATTTTTTATTATATATATTTTTTTGAATCTGTGTATTAAAATACGTTAACTTGATTAATAGTTTTTGCTTTATACTTACTTTGCATGTTTGCATTGTTATCAGAAATAAAAAACAGGAATGCAATCACTAATAGTTTGCATGAGACTTTTTCTATGCAACATAAATCCATTTTAAAAACTTTTCACAACTTCAGTAATATCTTTATCATGTAGAGGTGACAAAAATTTCCTCACTGTGAAGATTCAAAAGCAGTTATCTCCCTTAAACGGTGTCGCTTTAGAAATGAAGAAAAATTCAAGAATAGTATCTATAACATTCAATATATGTTTGCTGAATCATTTTGGAGTTTTTTAAAATAAATATCTATAATGTGACTGAACCACATCAGTGATTTATACTTAATTAAGATTCTAAATTTTGAAAGGTATAAAATTCAATTAATTTAACAATCACAGTAGCATGGACCAATGATTTATTTTTTATTATTATTATTTTTTTTAAATTAGAACAGGAAATACATAGATGTCTGTTACTGAGTAGAAATTGCTGCAAAGGTCGAAACTTTAAAAAAAAAATGTTGGTGACTTTGACATACAATCTCATACCTGTTTTATTTTGAGATATTATTACGGCGTTGAAATTGAATTCTTTGTTTTAACGAAAAAGAGTTTTAAAAATTGACTTTTAACTTTTTTATATACGGACCTTTAAATTTCTGTTTTCAATTTTCTGTTGTAAAACTGGTATCAAGCATTAAAATGAATGTATCAAGATAATCATTCGAGTAACATGGGACAATTAGCTTTGTACCTGTAAATACGACCTCTAATGCATTGAAAATGGAAGTAAATATTTAAAAAAAAAAAAAGAATTATAATGGTTTCAAGTATTGTTTTACAACTACGTAGTCAGAACTGTCCACTATGGAGTTTTAACAGAGTAATGTGTCAACATTATGGTACCTAATGAGAATAGTCATCTTAATATTCACGCGCCAGTGTCTTGAAAAGTTTATTTTATTTTATTTATTTATTTTGATTTATTTACTTATTTTATTTTATTTTTATTTTTATTTTTATTTATTTAATTTTATTTTATTTTATTTTATTTTTTTCGGCTGGCATCGCCATAATAATATCTCAAAACAAAACAGTACGAAACGGGTACGAGATGGTATGACGTCAAAGTTACCCAAACTTTAAAAAAAAAAGTTTCGACCTTTGCAGCAGTTACTAGTCAATAATAGACATCTATGTATACGAGGCATAGATTATATAACATATTTCTCCAAATTATTTTTAATAATCCGTGTAGAATTGATTGCAGTATGAAGAAATACATGTTTAAAAACTTGTAAACACTGATCGGCATTCGACGCTGCCATCTTGGATTTCGATCAGAAGTATCCGTGAGCGCTCAGAAACCGTCTGATCGGGTTTTTAAAATACCAGTTTGGACTATTCTCGTCTATTTTCAGAATGTTTATGATTTACACTGATAAAGATAAGGATGGTTGTTCATATTACCAAATCATGATGTCCTGCGCGTTTCCTAACTACTTTTGCACCTTAATCAAACTTTTCAAACTGGATTATTTTTATGCAAATGCGTGCATAATAAACTAAATTTATAATTTGTTATAAGATTAACGTATTAACTTTTCTTGTTGGTAATGTTCCCCGGGTCACAATCTAAAAGAAAATAATATTCAAGTGTAGTTTGTACTCATTAAATCGGCGAAATTCTGGAGGTATTTTTTCCTGTGAAGTAATTTGTGCCGTTACGAGTTATCGTTCCTGTTGGTCCGTGCTAATCATAGGTATAATTTTTATTTGTTAGATTCTTGGAAGGTTAAATTACGAATCTGCTTCTGATACTTCTGAAACGTGAAATACGATGAACTATATAAATAAAATCCTACTAAAAAAGAACTAAATAAATATACATTTTCTATTTGTTGTTTACGTTCATATCGCAATAAATTATAACAGTTTTACACTGTGCATTTACTCTGTGTCTCTTATACCTGATTCCAGTTGATATATGTTTCAGATATACAGATAAGAAGAAAATGTTTTATAAATAATCTACATAATACTTCTTTAAAATGTTATTTAGCTAATTAATAGCTCATTTCTTTTTAAATGCTTTTTGTTTTATTATATTTGTGTATTAATTATTTTGTTATTGTTGTTGCCGTCGTCGTCATTTGTTGTTTGTTGATGTTTTTTTCATGTTTGTTGTTACTATTAATCAGATTGGTGGATTTTATCGGACTGATGTAAATATTATTAACGATTAATTTAATCCTTTTTAACGTATGTAAATAACCGAAACAAAACAACAACAAGATATTACCAACTGCAAGTAGCTGTGTTTGCCTGAATGCTTTCATTTCCAACATTGCTTTTGTACTCTCTGGCTAGACAACATTGAATTGTTCACAAAATGAATTATTTCAGAAAAGAGTATTCACGTCCATTATCTATTTTATAAAACCTACTAAAGACTTGATATGGCCAGCATTCAGCATATATAATAAAGATAGCAACGGGTTTCAAAATTATACGTTGAAAAAGGGAATGGTATACAAATTGTGTTTTGACGTCTTGACATTCATAACAACGGACTAAACTGCGTTTCAGTCAGTGCCTTCGACAGTTCACGAAAGACCGTGGTATGTACTTCACTGGGTTTAGTAAAATGCATTCAAAAGATTTCTTTCAGTTTACAAATGAGAGTAACCCTTTATATTTGATATCCAGTAGAAAATAGAAAAGTACTCTATAATAACGTCGTTAGACTAAAAAGTCTAGATATATTGCATCTTCATGAGAAATATTATATCTTTCTGAGAAATATATCTTTGTGAGAAATATTATATCTTTGTGAGAAATATATCTTTATGAGAGATATTATAACTTTAAGAGAAATATCTTTATGAAAAATATATCTTTGTGTGAAATATATCTTTATGAGAAATATATCTTTGTGAGAAATATTATATCTTTGTGAGAATACATCTTTGTGACAGATATTATATCTTAATGAGAAATATTATATGTTTTATTGATATAAAAAATATTTAAAAACCTTAAAATAATAATAATGAGAGAGAGAGAGAGAGAGAGAGAGAGAGAGAGAGAGAGAGAGAGAGAGAGAGAGAGAGAGAGAGAGAGAGAGAGAGCTATCTTTAAAAACTAAAAATAAGAATGATCATAATAATACATTATGTAATCGTGAAGACTTCGTCATTTTTAAAAACGTAAGAGAAATAAAATTATCTGAAAAAGAATAACTGCAAAATCCTTTTATCCTTGTTCAAAATAAATCTTCAGCCATACTTCAGATTTTATTATACATCCAAAAAATCATGTGACTGTTTGGAAGACGTTGTTATGACGTCATTTCTACTCATAGAACTTGTAATAATGAACCAACAGCGAACCAAAGCACAACCGCCATTTCCGATGACAGCCGAAGTCCATTCGACGAACCTGAAATTACCAACAGAAATTACTGACTCCAAAATTACCGTTAACAAAATAAATAAAACAAATTGGTTGATGAGCATAATGATGATTGTGATGACTACAAAACAGCGTATGTATATCTGTTTTGAATAAATGATTTGGTTGTGATACTGACGGAAATGATATTTTAAAGGTTTGATGTTGATAACCGTGAAAGTAATGCGACGATGATCATAATGATGAAAAATGACTTTGCTCTCTTTTCAACTCACTTGAAAATGTAAGCACAGCATTGCTCGAGGCAGTGATGGGTGATGATAACGAGACATGCGCAATGCTGAGAGAAAGTGTCACTTTTCGATTGGCTAGGTAGCTTGGTGTGGATGTGATGTCTAGCTTGCAGATGGTGTACACGTAACTTCCGGAGCACGACTGCCCACTGTACATGTTCTGACCGACAGTGGAAACCAAAGAAGAATCAACTGATCCTGTGTCACTTGGCTGTAAAGAAAACAGGAATCATGTAATAGCTTGAAACGTGCGATAAACTGGTTATGAATGCTGACCAGTAAACTTTAAAATAATTAAATAGCAAGTAACCGGTCTTGATGCTGCATTATGAAGGAAAATAGAAAAAATAAATATATTTAACAAAATTAAAAAATAAATAAATATAGTTAAAATGAGTCACTGAGATAATGACAATAACGGTCGGTGAGGACAAATCACGAGAGAGAGAGAGAGAGAGAGAGAGAGAGAGAGAGAGAGAGAAGAGAGAGAGAGAGAGAGAGAGAGAGAGAGAGAGAGAGAGAGAGGAGGGGGACAGGGCGAACGAGACAGATGACAGGAAGACAGACACACAGAAACCTAAAAAGCGACACAGAAGCTGAGAGAGACACAGAGACAGACATAAAGGACTGACAGACGGACTCAGTCTTTTCAGGACAACCATACAAGTCAAATTTTAACGAAAAATCACCAGCAGTAACACGTAAGCAATCTAAAACTGTTTTATTACCAGTTCGGTGTTCTGGTAACTCCATGTGCACGTTCCAACCGGAGTAGTGCAGCTGCCGACAACGGTCAAGGTCAAGGTCGTAGAGCCTGAAATTGTTTGGCTTGTCAACGACTGGAGATCGTTTTGTACTAATGTGGAACTCATAGCAGCTGTAATAATAATAATAATAATAATAATAATAATAATAATAATAATAATAATAATAATCATAATCATAATCATAACAACAACAACAACAACAGCAGCAACAAGAAGAAGAAAAAGAAGAAGAAGAATACATAATATTTCTGTTTCTGTAAATTGCAATAAATGATCACTATCACTGAGATCTTCCTAATTCACAAAGTTGGTGAACATTTCAGCCTTTGACTAAACTTCCTTCCTAAGTCGATCAATTCGTCATAACAAAAAGTCTGCACTAACTAAATTCTTTTTAACACTGATTTATAGCGATATTTCCCTACCGACAAAGAAACTATAAACCTCCAAATCGAGTGAGATTATAAGAAATAATGGTTCCTTTTTGAAAGTGTATAAGAAGTGAAGTACATCTATTGTAAAGGCCGTACTCAACTAGGTTAATTAAAATGTTTTATTGCTATACTTTATACCTATTTACTTGGTGACTTGGAAAAAAAAACACCCTGTTGTACTACACCAGTTAAACTGAAAACAAAAATGAAAAAAAGGAGTGATGTGTTTATTTTTTCCCCCGACATTTTACTGTAATTTATTCATACCTCTGTATGTGTTTACAGTAATTAATATCCGCAAAGAAACGTACATAATTATATGTCATTTACATTCTGAGTGTTGTCGGTGAACTCGCTTTTACAGGACAACATTCATTAATTATATTGTTCTCTTTCATAGCATCTCAAATACACACATACATATATACATACATGCATACATACATACATACATACATACATACATACATACATACATACATACATACATGCATAAATACACACATATACATACAAACACACACACAGACATATGTATATGTATATACTTAAGTAAAATAAACATTTTTTTCCTTTCAATATTGAACTGAAACATACTGATTTAAATTAATATATTTACTTTTTTAATATTTTTGTTTTCAGAGACTCGCTGGACCGTGTGAAAATTATAACTGTTCTGATTATGAAGTTTGTCACGTGACGAGAATAAATACAGAATTATGTCTCACAGCTTGTAAGCATATTAATAATAATATCAATAATAATAATAATAAATAATAATAATAATAATAATTATAAACTTCTAATAGTAATGATGTACATTAAGTTACATATAACTGTTAGCTTGGATAG
>CM022666.1:100000-145000 GCA_012295275.1 Chrysomallon squamiferum
CGCTTAATTATTTATCAACAACTACAATACGCGTGTGAAAAACAAATTAGTACATTAACACTTGTAGCGTTTTGTCCTGCACTCATGTAAGAAACTGATATAAACAAACCGGTAAGTCAGAATCTGTAAATGTACTCTTCACGTTTGATTTAGTTAAAGTGTTATTTATTTAGTTATTTACGCACTGCGATTCATGACAAGAAAATCCGTGAAATCGGTTAGTACTAATTTCATTAGCGAAGATCGACATTTCACATTTAGCTATCTTCATTTTATATATATATATATAAAAGTTCCACTTTTTAAAATTATAACTGTATTTATTTATTAATCCACAAGAAGATAGTATTTATTTATTTATTTATTTTACACTGTTATTATTACTATTATTATTATTATTATTATTATTATAAAATGATTTTAAAATAAAAATAAACAACCTTTGCATCTTTTACCAACTTTCTCTCTTTCTTTCACACACACAGATATATACAGACACATGACCACACACTTAATTTTATTATAATTATTAATAATTTATAACAGTCCTACTCCTACTAAAATGACCAATGCCACTATGAATACTGTAGCTAATTAAATGTGTAAGTTATTATTTTGAATACATATACAGTGTATATGATTAAATTCATTTGGAACATTTTTATTTTCATTACATCATCATCATCATCATAATCATTATTGTTGTTTCTATTTTGTTATTTCTTACTCATTTTAGTTTTTTTTTAATTTTAATTATCATTATTAGTATTATCATTAATATATATATATTTTTTGTTATTTATTTATTTGATCTATTAATAATTATTGTTGTTGTGGTTATCATTATTACTGTTATTGTTATTATCATTATTATTATTATTATTCTCATCATCAGTGGCAGCAGCAGAAGCAACATTATTATTTCTATTATTACCACAACAGCTATGGAATCCAATTTGTCTATGCCTCGGCTTAACACTGCCTCTACATTTGAGGATACTCAGACATACAGTGAAGTGGAGGAAAACGCAGAAACAAAACAAAATGGTGAAGGAACAGAAAAAGGTAGAACTGAGAAGAGTGGTAAGACTGGTGAAAGCCTTGAAACAACGGAGAGCAGAACTTCAGGAGGGAAATCAGTGAGCGAAGGTGTGTCTGAAATCCAGGTTAATTACAAAACAGGTGCTACATTCATTGGCTTGGTACAGAACAACAAGAAAGTGGGGAAAGGTATTTTCACCTGGCCAGATGGAAGCAAATATGACGGGACATTTGTAGAAAATAGAAGACATGGCAAAGGTTTGGTTTCACAATAGTCATTTTCATTTCTGAAAAAATCAAAAAGAATCTAGTTAAACTGATACCATATTATAAATGACATTTAAAATCATATATACGAAGAGTGAAATATAATACTTTGTAATCAAAATGTTAAATGTAAAATGTCAAGTTTTACAGAAAATCATGTTTTACATGTGGATGTCAAGACATATAAAAATTGCAAATGTTGAAGTGTAACCAGTGTTAAATGTGTAGTGTGGGACAGCACAAGTAGACAATAATAGACAGAGTGTGACACTTACAGTTCAAATAATAAATACAAAATGTCATCCCTTAAGTTAAATGTAAAAGATGGGAATCACACATGCTGATTAAAGATGAAAATGGAATATCCTGTATATAATTAGTCATGCATGCACGCACACACACTCACATACATACTTATACACAGATATGTACATACATTCATACACATACACATTAACACACACACACACACATTTTAAGTAACTGATATACTAATATGTATAATTCTAATTATTATGTTGTTACAGGAGAACAAATATGGCCAGATGGAAGTGTTTATAATGGAGATTTTGTAGATGACCTCCGACATGGAACAGGTTATATTTTGTGGGCAAATGGCGAGGTAACAACAACAACAACAACAACAACAATAATCATAATCATAATAATAAAAAAAATAACTACCTTTTAATGATTATTATTTATTATTTTTTACTCTAAATAATAACTTTTATTTCTAAAACATTTTTAGTATTTTACCTCATTTAGTTCATAATCATTTTTATTTAATCATTAAAGCTTTTTTTTTAATTCTCAAACACTTTAATTTTATTATTGATGCCTGTTTTGTTTCTTTTATATTTTAGTATTATTATTATTTTTCTTTTTTTAATTATTTTTTAAACTTATTTTTTATAGATAATCCTCATTTCCTAAAACTTATAATTAAACTTTTGAAGCTTCCTTTGAATGTTAAAATATTAAAAATATTTCAGTCGTATGAAGGTTCATTTTCAAGGATCGCAGACACGGACCGGGCAGGTACACATGGCCGGATGGGTCCACGTACGATGGGCGTTTCTTCATGGACAGGAAGGAAGGTTACGGTGTTTTTAAGTTTGCAAATGGAGACAAATTTGAGGTCAGTTTTTGTTAATCCTGTTGCTGAATAAGTCATAAAATTGTTTTTGTTGTTTCATTATATCCCATTCATTTGACAGATTCTACTGTTTTAAATATCTTTTTAAAATGTTATTATTTTAGTATTTCTTCACTATATTATATATATCTTTATATTTATTAAATAATAATAATTATTATTATTATTAATTACTATAGTATTTTATTTGTAATATTTTCATTAATAATTCTGTTTATTATATTATTAATATATTTTTATATATATTTTTTCTAATATTTAAATATTCTTTATAGTTAATCTAATATGTGCAGCTTAATTTTACAGTGACATCTAACACTGTGGGTGCAAGACAGACTGATAAAGTTTTACTTCCAATGTTTCAGGGTCTGTACATTGAAAATGAACGGGAGGGTCCAGGTGTGATGACCTACTCCAACGACACACAAGATGTTGGACTGTGGTATGGGGAGAAACTGATAAAAATCTGCACTTTAATAGAACACACCTTCACACTGTCTCAGCACAAAGAGTTTCAGTTTAACCCGCGAGAACACACTGTATACATTGAGTTTGAAGAAGAGAGAAAGAAAGAAGAGAAACCTGAAAGTGATGACCTTGAAAGCATTGATAACCTTGACATCAGGTCAAAGGCTGAACGGTATTGTGAAGATCTTGATCCCCAGAGTCTTGCAGTCAACAGAGAAATTTTTGAGGAAGCCTTTTTTGGAAATTCGGAAGAAAAAGACTTGGACACAAAGGAAGAAGGGAGAATTGCAGCTTGGAACAAAACTCCACTGTTGATTCAGATACAGAAATCTGTGTACAAACACCGAGCAAGAACCTCTGAAGTTTCCTTCGATGTTGATTCTGTTATCCGGGGTGACCGCAGCTCATTCAGTGAGAAAGGACCCCTAGAGTCAGCTTCAGAGTCATATCTGATGTTAGCCATGACGGGAGATGCAACGAAAGTGCACTGTTTGCTCACCTGCGGCAACGTGCACCCCGATGTAGCCGACCAAAGTGGACACACTGCACTCATAGGCGCCACAGTAAGCAGATGTTTTACTTATATGTCAACATTGTCACATTGTCAGTTACTCATAGGTGTTGCAGTAACTATCTTTAGTTATGTACAGGTGAGACATAAATACTATTAAACACAAAGGTGTTGCAGTAACACATGTTAAAATATGGATGCAGTAAATACTTTTAGTTACTCAGAAAGGTATGTGTTAAATATTGTTAAAAATAGGTGTCAGTATGTTATTAAAAGATGATGCAGAAAATATAATTACACATTGGTGTTGTCTTGTTTATGACTCATAGGTTTGCAGTAAGCCTTGTTTGTGACTCATAGGTGTTGCAGTAATCCATGTTTGTGACTCATAGGTGTTGCAGTAAGCCTTGTTTGTGACTCATAGGTTTGCAGTAAGCCTTGTTTGTGACTCATAGGTGTTGCAGTAAGCCTTGTTTATGACTCATAGGTTTGCAGTAAGCCTTGTTTGTGACTCATAGGTTTGCAGTAAGCCTTGTTTGTGACTCATAGGTGCTACTGTATTGTTATTCATAGGTTTTATAGAAAGTATTGTCAATTACTTGTGGGTTTTTGACTTTAAAACATAACTCCTAATCTATAATTTCAAATGCAAGCCTTTTTTTTAACCTCCAGCAGTTACCTGAACCATTCATCAGCCTGCTCTGTGTGTTTTATTTACTGTTATTAATTATTACACTTATACTCTTTGCTGTTGTTTCAAAATATTGTTACTGCTATTTCTCCTCAGGTGAACTGGCACATGGACATAATAAATCTTATTTTGAATCACGGAGGGGATGTCAACAAGGTGAACAACGAGGGTTCCTCAGCACTGTCTGCAGGCATCATCTTCTTCTTTCCTAGTGACTGCTTTCGTTTCAACATTGCTGAGCAGTACTTGAAAAGGAACAAGAACAGACGAAAGGTGATGAAAGAAGGAGACCATCCTAAAGGAATTTTAACAAACAAGCAGCCATATAGCCAAGAGAGACGGAAAGTCTTCTCAACATGGCGAAACAGCAGAGCGAGAACACGCAGATTGTCAGCATAGACAGCTTGGACAGCGGCGTTCGCAATGTCGAAGGTTACATCACAGAGACGTCTCAGCTGACCATCAAGGAGTCAGAGTTTGAGAGGCAGAAAGAGGAGCTTGATGTTTTGAGTGACAGAGAACAGCAGGACTCTGCGATTGACAGTGATGTTGAAAAAGACATTGACGATGATCTCATGAATCAGATGCCTGAGGATTTTGAGTCAAACAAGAGAGTTTACGACTACAAGATTCAAGTTCCTGACCACCTGCTGGAGAGGTGTGCCACTCAGCTCAGCACCAACGAAAGAGTCGTCAGTCAACATTCTAACAAAAATGGCGCCGGCCTTGGAACTGCTCGCCTCCTGGCAATTCAGATGTCTATGTGAGTTTTCTGTTTTTATAAGTGTGTGTGTACATACATACATACATACACACATACACACTTATATATATATATATATATATATATATGTCAGTTATGATGATTGATTTTGATAATGATTATTATAGCAGGTTTGTATCTTTCTAAAATCAGAATGAAATTAGATTGAACATTCTGTCATTTATACAATCATTTAATGTAATAATTTATTTTTATTTATTTCATTGGTTTTATTTAATTTATATTTTTATTGCAATTATTTGATTATTTTATTCTTAAAATTATTTTTGTGTTATTGTTTTTTATTTATTTATTTACTATTTTAATGTTACATTCATTTTCTTATTTTCTTATTATTTATTTATATTGATATTTTATTACATTTTTAATTTTATATTATTATTTGTTCTTAATTATTATTTTTTTTAATTTAGTTATTTATTTATATGTTAATCTATTTATCCTTCATGTATTTATTTATTTTTATGTTTTTATATTTTACTCTTATTTCTAATTTTAATACAGTCAGGAGCAGATGAAGAAAACACTTGACTTGTTGTTACGACGTGGAGCCGATCCCAACGCCTCCAGCGTGCCGATGCCAGTCTTGTTCTTTGCCATCAAAGCTGCTGATGTGGAGATGGTGAAGACGCTGCTGGTGAAGGGAGCATCAACCAATACTCGCCTGCCAAAAGAGGTAAGAAATAGTGTTCTGTAGTGTCAGATTTAACTGTACAAGGACACACTGCCTCTAAATGCAGCTGTAGTTGTATGTAAGTGGAGGTCTTATAATTTCCATAATAGTTTAACCTGAGAACTGATCAGCCCTGATCTGTGCTTCCTTAGAGATTTAGCCCGTTCCAACCAGCTATACACATTGAAGACTATATAGAAGTTTTTCTAATTTTAATAAACTTGTTATGAGTAAAAGTACCCAATTATTTTAATTTTATTTTATTATTATTACTAGTAATACTAAAAGTAGTAATAGTAGCAGCAGCTGCAGTAGTAGTAGTAGAAGCAATAACAGTAATAGTATCAGTTATATACTGGCTTGCTTTTTATGTTTTTCTCGGGGAGATAGGGAGAATAGGAGGTATCATTTGACAATATAATTTTACTGAAATATTTCATTAAAATAAAAACTAAAGAATTTTCTCTGTGCAGGTTTCCTCTCTAATAATGTTCTGTTTTACAGCAAGGTGGACTCACTCCTCTCCACATCGCCTGTGCTGTCCCCGGGGATGAGGGTGTGCAGATGACGAAGTTGTTGCTAGACGCTCTCGCTGACCCAGACGCTCGCGCTGAGCAGGACAAATCTTTTCTTAACCGTACACTAGTAAGTGAGCAAGACAAATCTTTTCTTAACTGTACACTAGTAAGTGAGCAAGACAAATCTTTTCTTAACTGTACACTAGTAAGTCAGCAAATCTTTTCTTAACTGTACACTAGTAAGTGAGCAAATCTTTTCTTAACTGTACACTAGTAAGTGAGCAAATCTTTTCTTAACTGTACACTAGTAAAAGTGAGCAAATCTTTTCTTAACTGTACACTAGTAAGTGAGCAAATCTTTTCTTAAATGTACACTAGTAAGTGAGCAAGACAAATCTTTTCTCAACTGTACACTAGTAAGTGAGCAAGACAAATTTTTCTCAACTGTACACTAGTAAGTGAGCAAGACAAATCTTTTCTCAATTGTACACTAGTAAGTGAGCAAATCTTTTCTCAATTGTACACTAGTAAGTGAGCAAGACAAATCTTTTCTTAACTGTACATTAGTAAGTGAGCAAGACAAATCTTTTCTCAACTGTACACTAGTAAGTGAGCAAGATAAATCTTTCTTAAGCAAGTCAAATTTCAAATCACCAAAAGTCTTGGCACCACATACGGACAACAAAATGGAACATTTGTTTCAGCATCGTCTACATCATTTGCCAGCAGATACTGTTCCAAATGTTCAATGTATTCATCCCAATCGGGATTTTCTAGATCAAACTCTTCAACTTTACCGTAGGTAGCCATATTTCATAAACAGTTAATTTCAGGAAACAGTTCAACAGGTGTTATCCCATCCTCGTCACCAACTGTTATGTTTTATCATTAAAACATAAAGTTCATTTCAGTTTCCAAACATTTATTTTGTTTCAAAATGGCTACATACAAAAACTAATGCACACTCCCGGTGACATCATATAATTATATCTCTCTTGTTCCGGTTCCCCTAAACATTGTAAACTAACAATGTTAACCAAAACACCATTTAGATACAACAATTATCTGTAAAACATTCTTCTCTGTACTGTAATCCTACAATTTATGAGAATAAAAACATTGTCATTATTAAAACTGTCGCTTACTGAAGTCCTTTGTGTTATTTTAACACTGGTGCTGTTTGATTTAAGGAGGAAGAGTGGAGCAAAGATGTGATACCAGAAGAAAGTTTAGCTCTTCTCGGAGGCCGAACTCCACTGCAAATTGCTTGCTCCAGAGACGACAACTATAAGGTACCAGTTTTATTACATCTTATTTAAAATTTGTGTGTGTGTGTGTAAGAAAAAATATATATATATCTTTTGTTAACTGTATATTTGATCATTCACTGTTTCAAATTTTTGTGAAATTAAGTGATAATTTCTAAATATTAATTAGTCAAGAAGGAAATAGTCTGTTTTACATTTCAGTTTTTAATCAAGTGATTTTTAGTAGTTTATTATTATTGTTGCTACTACTACTACTACTTCTACTACTATTACTACCACTTTTATTATTATTATTACTACTATTACAACAACTATTACCACTTACACTTCTATTATTATTATTATTATTATTTATTTATTTATATATGTGTATGTGTATGCATATATATATGTATGTATGTATGTATGTGTATTTGTGTTTGTGTATTTACTTACTTAATTACTTCCTTACTCTATTTATTCATTTATATTTATTTATATATGTATTTATGTGTATATATATATATATATATATATATTTATTTATATATTTATTTATTTATGTACCTGTTTTGCAGCAAGCTAGTCAGATTGTGCACTTGCTGCTAGAACACAAGGCAAACCCAGACTTGCTGTGTAATGGATTCTCAGCTCTGGCCCTTGCCATCGCCAGTGGAAACGATCTGGTCAGTTGTTTTCTAAATTCAAACACACCACTTACAAACATGCACACATCAACATTTAATACATGAATCTTTAACAGGCTGAATGTTGTTACTATTTTTTATTTTATTTATTACTCACTTTTACCTTTTTAATACTGTTCTTTTCATTGTTTTATCATCTAATTAAAATACAAAGTGTATAAATCTGTGACTATATGCTGTATATCTTTTCTTTTGGATATAGTCTGTCTTTCTGTCTCTCTTCTGTAGTCTCCACTGTAATTTTCTTCTGTTATTCCATCTCTCTCTCTCTCTCTCTCTCTCTCTCTCTCTCTCTCTGTAAGAAATTTAAACACTAACATGTAAACTATCTTTTCAAGGCCATAGAGGAACTGCTGTTGTATGATGCAGACCCAAGTCTTAAACTAACACACGGTGTAGGTACTGCATTGTGTGCTGCCACCAACACAGAGTATGAACATCGGCGCAACATCAACCAGCGACTGCAGTTGGTGAGTAACATTCTGTGTCTTAATACTCATACATTTGTTAATCTTCATATACACATACATTTGTTAATCTTCATATACACATACATTTGTTAATCTTCATACACACATACATTTGTTAATCTCCAAAGAAACATACATTTGTTAATCTTCATACACACATACATTTGTTAATCTTCATAGACACATACATTTGTTAATCTCCAAAGAAACATACATTTATTAATCTTTATAGACACATACATTTATTAATCTTCATACACACATACATTTGTTAATCTTCATACACACATACATTTGTTAATCTTCATACACACATACATTTGTTAATCTTCATACACACATACATTTACACAGAGGTATGGGAAAACTATCTATATATAGTTCCATATCACAAACACACACACACAAACACACCCACACACACACACACGCAGAAACTAACAAAATGAGGACAAATATATTATACAAGCAGAAATGTGTTAAAACCTTAAAGACAGACATACATAGATAAATATGCTCACAGTGTAGGTGTGTGTGTTTTCAGATTGACAGGCTGATACGGGCAGGTGCTGATATTCTGGCCTTTGTCCCTATTGGAATTAAGAGAGTCCTGGGCACAGCAGTTGACTATGCCTATTACATGTTTAATCAGGTGAGACTCAGCCTGTTCGGACATTTCAATGTGTCACAATTATAATTATTATAATAATAAAGTAAAACAAAATGAAATCTGTTTCTAAGATTGTTGAGATTTTCACTGCATGTTTGGAGCAGGTCACATAAAGTGTTATCTGCTATGTTTTCACAATGATTTACATGTTTTATTTTTATCTTCTTGTTTTTGTTCTTCTTTTTTTTTCATTAATATGTTAAAAAATTGTTTTTTTTACAACATTCCTTCATTTAAAACTTCACATATGACTCACCAGTACTTTCACCAGTATAACTGTCTTGTGTTTTTTAATTTATCTTTTTTCAAAATTTATTATTATTTTTATTATCATCACCATCGTCATCTTTATTGCTTATTTTTATTTGTAAACTTTTTAATTCAATACCTTTCTTACTATTTGATTATAGCTTTTTTTTTTTGGTATTTATAACCATTTTTTATGCCATCATTTTATTTGTTTTATTTTGTTGTTTATTTTGTTGTTTATTTATCACACACGTCACAGGATCGTCGCATTGCTCACATGCCCTACCACGCACTCACGCACAGTGAGCGAGATACGTACAATGCACGACGCAAACTTCTCGAACATGTCGGTGCCATTCTCAGGATGAAAGCCGTCGCACGTGAACGAAAACGCCTCCAGGAAGAGTCTCTGCTTGGACGGAGAAGTAGGTCAATTTTATATAATTTTACACAGACAGACAGACAGACTGACCTGTAGATACATAGATAGATAGTTAGTTACTTAGATAAAGAGATAGATATGACATGACCAGATTCAATAAAAGGTCATTGACAATGACCAGAGCTTCATAAGTAATAATATTTTTATCATTTTGAGGTGGGTTTTTTCATATTGTTGTTCTTTTACGATCATTTTACCAATAAAAAAAAGGAAATGATGATTAATTATCTTAATTTATTTTCATATTTTTATTGAAAATGTGTTTTTTTATGTAAAATTGTTATATATGCACACACAAACACGCTTATTTGAATCCCACCTGATTCATCATAATTCAGTAAAACTTCTTCATTTTACAACTCTATTTTATTTTACTTTTTTCATTTCTAAATAACTAAATTATAAATATGTCTAAAATGCTGCATTATGTATCTTTTAGGGATTGCATTGAATTCTGAATAATAAATTTAGTTTATTATTCTTTTTATAATGTTATATTTGTAATTTATTGTGTTCTATTCTCTTTTATGTAGTGTTGTGTTTTATCATTTGTTGCTTTCTACAGTGTTCTATTGTATTTTGTGTATTTTCTGTGATATTATATTGTAACTATATATTGTAAAATGTTATATTTGTTTTATTTTTGTGTGGTATAGTGGGGGGGTTATTTTGTGTTTATATAGTAATGTTGAGTGGGATTTTATAACATATAATTGTAAGTTATGTTAGTTAATTGTGTATATTTCTATCAGAAAATTGTAAATGATGCTGTTGTCTGTGCTGTTGCAGGTGCTAGTCCTAGTTCTGTTAGTTATGTTAGTTAATTGTGTATATTTCTATCAGAAAACTGTAAATGATGCTGTTGTCTGTGCTGTTGCAGGTGCTAGTCCTAGTTCTGAATTTGTGTACATTGGGGCAGGAGCCCCTGTCCCTCCAGGAAAATCCAGGTCAAAGCAGACAATGAAGTCAAGTCAGGTGACCTTTGACTCTGTGTCAGAGACCAAGAGTACATCAGACAGTGACATCAGGTAACAGCATGTCAATACACTCTAATAATAAGTACAGTTCATAATCAAAACTGAAAACAGGTCTGAAAGTACATTTTATAATTAATTAAAACTGAAAGTATTTCATAATTAATTAAAATGAAAGTATTTCATAATTAATTAAAATGAAAGTATTTCATAATTAATTCAAACTAAATGTGCACAATGATTAATTAAAACCAGCAGTTTAATCAAGAATAATTAATTCATGAAGCCTCTAATAAAGATGGATGTAGAAATAACACAGAGAGTGTGCAATTCCTTCCTGTTTCTGAAACCATTTACTAACAGATCACAGATTGAATACATATCAATTTCATCTTTCACATAACAAGAAAAAATGACTGACCATGTAGCCACCATACAAATGAAAAGAGCCATAATGTAGAAAATTTTGCAATAATTTCATTAAAATAAGAGAATTAAATGTTTTTTCATTTTTGTCATTTTCTTTTCACTGATTGCATGGTGATTGTTTGTACTTGAATGATACAATTAATGTTTCATTCAATCTGATAGGTATGTTGTTTTTCATGAAAAAACAAAACAATAGCTGTTTCTTAATTATGGCCTAAAATATGCCCATTACTGTAATTCAATCACAGAAATATTAATAAAAATATTATTTTTTGTTGGAAGAGAAAGTAGTTCATAATATGCTGACATACATACATACATACATACACACACACATACATACATACATACATATATGCACATATGTACAGTTTTACAAAACACAGATAACATACATAATGTTATAATGTATGTGTCATACAAACACACACATGCACATGTGTACAGACTCGTGGTTTTACAAAACACAGATAACATACCTAATGTTATCATGTATGTGTCATACTAACAGTCATGTACTGCATTCTCTGTCTAATAATGTAAACATTTTCAACCAGACACGATGGAGTGAAAACTATCTTTCTGCCAGAAGTCAGCCATATTAAAATTAGATATTGTCGAAACAAAGACACTGCACGTTTTCCTGTCAGGTTTGATTGGCTTAGTAACATTTTCTAGTAGAAACTAGATGGACTAGATGCAGTAGTAGTTCACTATTTTAGGCTACTAGTTTTTGTAGAGGGGACTAGCTACTTACTAGTATGTGAAGAATTAGTAACTTATATGACTTAGATGCTGATTATACTTCTTTTTTCTTTTTTCTAAATATCCTTAACAGTGTGGTTAAAAAATTCAGATCTCAATTTAATGGTAAATATTCTGTTACCATGACAACTAGAAAATATTTTGGAAGTAAATAACTATGTGAATTTGAATTTTAACATTTTAGCCTTACAGTAATAATAATAATAATAATAATAATAATAATAATGATAATAATAATAATAATTACATTAACAGGAACGTTAAACAAACTGACTTTTTTAATCACCTGTTTTAGTTTTAAACATAGCTGCTATAGTTACTAATACTTTTGAATACATCATATGCTATATTTTACATTTTATTTGCAGAACTTACCATGTCAACTAAAATTTTTAGATAATGTTGTTAATAAGTAGAAAGATTTTTAATTATTTTGCTTGCTTTATAGAAATAATCTGAACATAGACAGTGTAGAGCTTTTATTTATTTTTGAAAATAAGTATGTAAAGTGTACACTGCTAGTAGGTATTTGTGAGGCTAGTAAACTTCCATGTTACTGTTTTATTTTAATGTAACCAATCTTTACTACTAATTAAATTTAACAATAAATGTACAAGCTCATATTTATTTATTTATTTATTATTCAGTGTTTGAAATTTGTTCGTTTGTTACCATAACTTATTGTTAGTAAAGTGTTCAAAATATAAAAATAAATTAAAGAAGATATTTCACAGTCCTTTTCTTAACTTTATTATTTTATTATATTCTTCAATCATAATTTTAATGCAGTATTTTCCCGTTTATCTAACCTGTTTTAGAAGTTATAGGAAAGACAGCTGCTATTTTGTTTGACTTACTTTATATGATCTCATTTTTATCTTTTTTCTAACTAAAAAAAGTAGCATAATTTTGATAAAAAAAAAAAGTAAATAAGATATAAACAAAAAACAGACAAAAATCTCTGCACTGGTGTTAAACATTACAATTTTGTCTAGATTTATCATGATGACTTTCAGACATTTATTTTACTGTAATTATTACTAAATGTTAATACAAAATTCACTAATTTAATCCAATTTAGATTTTTGAATTAACTATTAATATGTTGACATCATATTGCAGAAGTTAATTTTAAACCATTTTTTTTGTAAATTTTAATTATAAAAAACCTATTTGTGAATAATAAAAACAATGTGTTTGTAAATAATTACTAGTACATGTTTGTAAATATTAATTATAAACACAATATGTTTGTAAATGTGAATTACAAATAAATGTTTGTAAGTATCAGTTACAAAAATATAAATTGTGAATATTAATTATTACTATATGTTATTAATATTCATTAGATTAATATGTTTATACTGATTATAACAAAGGAAGGAAAACCTGAATGTAAATTAAGGATGAGTTAGATGTAGTACCTGATTTCATTCTTCAGTAACCACCCAAACTCACAGCAACAACCTGCAAAACTAAATCAAAAATAAATAAAGTACAAAAATTAATAATCTGCACAACAGTTATTAATAACATGACTTCTAAGAAAGAATCTGAAAGCCAAGAAAGCAGAAACTGGGCCTTCTTGTCACTCATTACACTATTTACATGAGTAGGGTGCATTTCTTTGGTTAGTACACAGCTAGTGATAAGTTACACAGCAAAATCTGTCCAGCTTGGTTTTCTCATTACACTATTTCCTGTTCTAACTAACTCTGTAACTCCTTCTTTGAAAAGCTATCATCTGTGCTTCCATTCTGTGGTATTTATGAAGAGCAGACCATTAAAAACAGACAACAGCATAATCACCATTCAAGGTGGGAAAATATACACTTGATACCACTTAACCTTTAATATTGGAAGTTCCCAGATTGCTCTAGTGAAGTTAAAATATTTGTGTTAAATTAATATTTTCTTTTTATCACTGTCGACAGGAAGCCGTTGTTCAAGTATTGTTATGAATGTGGACGATCCATTTTTGTCCGTTTGTCCCCGTGTACACGATGTAAAGAAGTGTATTACTGCAGTAAGACGTGTAAACTGAAGGCTTGGAACACCAGACACAAAGACGAATGTATCAGAGTCGGAGGTGAGTGTTATCTGTGTATTACACATTTTAGTCACAGCCGCTCTGTGTATTACACATTTTAGTCACAGCTGCTCTTTTTATTACACATTTTAGTCACAGCCGCTCTTTTTATTACTCATTTTAGTCACAGCCACTCTTTTTATTACACATTTTAGTCACAGCCGCTCTTTTTATTACACATTTTAGTCACAGCCACTGTGTATTACACATTTTAGTCACATCCGCTCTGTGTATTACACATTTTAGTCACAGCTGCTCTGTGTATTACACATTTCAGTCACAGCCACTCTGTGTATTACACATTTTTATCACAGCTGCTCTGTTTATTGCACATTTTAGTCACAGCCACTCTGTGTATTTCTTAGTTTATACACAGAGGCAAGTACATCCAGTCAAGTTAAAAAAATATATATATATAAAATAACTATTTGTAAGAGTAATCATGCACTGTGCATGCAGCACTTTTAGAAAGCTGTGAACAGTATTTTTAGTTTGTTTACATACTTGCATATGTTACATAATTAGGAAGAGAGTTAATACTTAGAGTGTACTGATAGACAGAAGATAAATGGATGGAGCTGTAGATAGAGGAATAGATATATTTAGACTGACAGACAGATATATAGATGGATAAAAAGACCACAACATTAATAAGTAGACACAGACAGACATGCACACTGATGTAGAGTGGTGGTTTAAAGTAATACTTAAAGATTTTTTTAAATAATTTTTATTTTACAGGAAGATCAAAAAGCCCAAGCCCTGCCCGAGGAAACAGCCCCACCCCAACCACAACATTTGACAAAGATCGCAAAATCACAGTCGGAGATTTAAACAAGAAAGATAAAAGAAATCTGGTAAAGTGTTTGTTTTAAAATATTTAAACTCTGCATTATTATTTATTTCAACATTCTCAATAGTTCTTTTTTCTTTATTTTCTTTTTCTTTATTATTTTAAGATTGTTTTTTATTATTATTAGTTAAAATAAATACTATTGTTATTATTATTTCTTTCTTTCTGTTTTTAAATATTTTTTATATAAGTGAATATTTTGACAGAATGTGTTGTTTTGCCATTTAATTTGTCTATTACAATATGATTGCTGTTTAGTTAATCTTCTTCCACTTAGTAATTGATGAATACATATTTAATTCAGTGAATGTTTTTTAATTTGATTCTCTCTCTCTCTCAGAGAGAGACACAAGTAAGTTTATGTTTTTTCTGAAAGTTCATTTATATTTTATCTTCATGCAATATGAAAGCAGACAAATACATTCAAAGTGTGATCAGCAATTTCATTAAGTTTGTGTTACCTATTAAACTAATAATAATAATAATAATAATAATAATAATAATAATAATAATAACAGTAATAACAGTAACATATCAGAATTTTGGACAATGCTATATTAATCATTACAAATCATGGTTTTGGAAACTAAATGAGGCTGTAACTAACAAAGGAGAATAATTCATTAATACAATAATATACAGACACAAACTGACACATGTAGGACATATATATTTAGTATACAAATATGCAGTCACATATACATAGCATATGTATATATACATACATAGACAGATAGACATGCAAACATATCCACATACGCTTTAGTAAATGTATTGTTAAATAATAAATAATAAATCAGTAAAAATAATGAAATAATAACACTAACAATAATCTAGGTAACAAGAATAATTTGGCCAGCATACCATAACATATCTTAAGATGTGTCAAACAGGTGTTTCTTATGATCATATTTATGTAAATAAATTGGCTGCCTGATTTAATACAAAGCATATCAACCAGTTTATTTGCTAAAGTTTCAGAATTTATTGAAAACCTCACTGTTTATCAGATATATTCAGTTTCTGAAACTGATATCAAAATATGTGACAGTTTGAAAAGATTGTGTAATTATACTGTTTGTTTTGTCCTGTTGTAATTTCAGCACAATAATAACTGATGGAGGTTTCATATCATGACAACATGTATGCATACTATATTATCTCTTGTTTTGTTCTAACATGCACATATTAAATCCATTGGATTCCATTGTCATTAGCATAAGAATTCCATTCTTTCCTTTGATTTGTCCCCCTTAACAAATAACTAACACTGAGTTGTCTTCTCTAATCAATAATTATCACTGAGTTGCCTACCCTAATAAATAATTTTCACCTAGTTGCATTCAGTAACAAATACTGTTACAAACTTGTCTCCCTTAGCTAATGGCTCTTATTGAGTTGCCTATCATAGTTAATAACTCCTACTAAGTTACTTCCCTTAACAAGTGACTAACAGTGAGTTGTTTTCCTTAGCAAGTTGTATAAAAATGTTGTACCACAGTTTTATGTTGTCTCATGTAATGCAGAGTTTGCTCCCTTATCAATGTAATTGAGTTGTCTCCCATAACAAGTGGTTGTAATATTGAGCAATCTGCCTTATAAGTAACAATTACTCTGTTTTCTCATTTAAAAGTGACCCCTGAATAGCCTCCCATAACAATTGACAATGAAAGATAATTAATTATCTTTTAATGCTTAATATAATAAAGTGTGTCACAATTTAACACTTAAAACTATTTTGTTTCAATTCTAATTATTTCTCTTAATATTATTATTATTATTATTATTTTTATTATTCTCCATCTTCCTTTTTATTATTAGTTTGGTATGTGTTGATAATTAGTTTTCATGTTAAATTCATTGCACCATTAAATAACATGATCTATAAAGTCGGATAGGGATGTGGAAAAAGAATCTAGATAATTTTGTATGCACATGTGACTTTCGAACATCCTTTGCTAATAATAAAGTCATGATAAATGATAAAATCACAAATTCAATGCAGGTTTATGTAGTAATTTATTTTCTTTTATTATAAAACAAGAAGAAGAACAACAACAACAACAACGACGATAATAAGGATATCAGTAATATTAATAATAATAAAATTTTTAAAAAGAAAAAGGCAAATCATTTGTTGTAATTATACAGTCACATGTATGATATATAAGGGCCCAAAAATCCTACATTTATTTTATCATTACGTGATATAAATAGGGAACATGTTGTTTACAAAATTTTGACATGTTTAGAATGTTGTAGCCGTCCATGTAAATTTGTGCTGCAGTACTGAACAAAATGTCTACTGCATTAGTAAACAGCACAAGACTGTTTTCAAAGTGTGAGAAGTAAATTAGATTATATTTGTCTTTGCTATCCATTAAAATTATTTTTAAGTAGAGAAGCACATACATTATATACAAATATTTTAAAATATTTCATGATATAACTTTGATTTATTGATTTGATAATTGTTTTTGTTATCATCATTTTTTTTCTTCTACACAAATTAAAATCCACCTTGAAATAACAAAACACATTGTTGATCTGTCTGTCTGTTTGTCTGTGCACTGTGATTTTTTGTCTGCATCATTAAAATGCTGACATGCACAATGCATACATATATATATATATACATATATACACACATACAAACATATACAACATATACAACACATACAACTTTTACACACATCACACATCACACATCACACATACACATACATATACATACAACATACAAACACAGAATATATAGAAACAAATATAAGCCTAAACACAACTATACAAGAAAATAAAACTAAAAAATGGAACCCACACCAAAACTATATTGTATGATTGTTTCCATATAAAAAGTAAATTTTTAATTTATTAGTATATAATTAATATTACCCAGACACATGCACAGATACATGCACACATATATATATATATATATATATGTATGTGTGTGTGTGTGTTGTGTGTGTGTGTGTGTGTGTGTGTGTGTGTGTGTGTATATATATATATATGTGTGTGTGTGTGCCTGTGTGTGTGTATATATATATATATATAGATAGGTAAACAAACACATACATTCTCATATATAAACATACATACATACATACAACACATTCTGCATCAAATACATTAATGCTTCTTTTAATAAATGAAGGGGTAAAAAATAAGTATTAATTTATGCATGCAATCTAATGTTATAAAACTGATAATAGTAGATGATGATATTGTTTCATGCATTGTTTTTCACTTGCTTATTTATTTAATTTATTTTTTCTGTATTTTATTTTCATTTTGTTTTATTATAATTATTTTATTTTTATTTTTATTTTTATTTTTATTTTTATTTTTATTTATTTGTTCCTTATGATATGTATTATTAATATTAGGACTAAGTGTGGTAATTGTAGAGATGATAAAAATAATGCTCTTTTTTATTTTTTTTCATTATAATTATTACCATTTTTATATTATTATTATTTTTGTTATTTTTATTGTTGTTGTTGTTATTATGATCATAATTTTCATAACATCATAACACTGCTTAATATTAGTATAACGACCATTTTATTTTATTTTTTATTTTTTAAACTTTTACAGGTTCCCATTCACGGACTCAGCAAAAGTGCCCCACCAACAAGAGCTGGGGGAGAACAAACAAGACGTGGGGGAGAATACACAAGAGGTGGGGGAGAACCCAGCAAAGAATGGGTACCTCCAGGTTTCCATGGTATTATAGACAACTATAGCTTTGTGTGATGAATAACAGTAACAACAACAAAAAACAACCCCAATTAATTATATCATTTTAATTAAAAAAACAAAAATATATATTTATTATCTTCAAATGTGTCAAACCGTATGACTTGTCTTTCAGTAATTATGTAGCTTAAAATATTTATATTCATGTACTGCAATGTAATATCACTTGACAAATTTATTCTTAATTTCCGTTAGTCTGTTGCTAAACCATTTGGTTGTAATACTAGAATGGTACAAAATCCATGGATTTATATTGCTTAGTACGTCTCTGAAACATTTGAACTTCCAGTAGATTCATCTTCCTTCATATGTTGCTAAAAAAAAGAATCAAGATTTATCTGCTTTAATGTTTTTGTTAAAATATAAACTTTTTTTATCTGTGATATGTTTATTTATTGATATATTATTTTCATAATTATACTTTACATTTATTAAAAATTTTTTATTAAATATTTGAATCTTTGAAAACAAAAATTATATTAATAAAATCATTTATTTATTTATTTATTTGTAGAAGCCGAACATGACATTTTGATCTAAGCATAAAATTACCTTCTGTTCATGTTTGTAAAACTCTCTCTCTCTCTCTCTCTCTCTCTCTCTCTCTCTCTCTCTCTCTCTCTCTCTCTCTCTCTCTCTCTCTCTCTCTCTCTCTCTCCATTTATCGCTTTTATAATCATTGTAACATCTGAAGCTAAGACTATAATTTTACATGACAGATTTAATTATGTGCATTGCAGTCTATTTCTAAACAGGCAGAGATGAGTTAGTTCAGGATTATGTTATTTAAATGTATGTATACTTTAAAGAATCAGTAGTGACAATAGACAGAAACGTCGCACAAACCCATTTATTTTCATTACAATCTAACCACTGCCTAACAGCATGCAGAAGCAAATTCTAAAACCTTTTTTAATTAGACCTGTAAAAATGTTTAATAGGATAAATGTAACTAATAATTTTTTTAAAAATTCAGTGTTATTTGATAGTCAGTATTTGTTTTAAATCTAAAATCATTTACTGGTTAGTGTTTAAAAATCATTGGATCATTAGCAAACAAAATGAATTCTAAATAGGTTAGCAAAAAGATTTTATTATCTTTTTCTTGTAATGTTAGAAAACAGTTTTAATTCATTGTAAAGAATTTTCAATAAACTTGTAATATATCCCCTGCCAAAAACATAGTTATTTTTCTTATATATTTCTAATTGTAGATATGTAAATACTGAGATATTGTGCTTGTACTGGCTCCTGCTATTAAAGTTTTATTTTTTTATCATTTACATTGCTTAAGAGACTACAATTATTTTACTAATTATATGTTTTAATGTAAGTATTATCTACATTTAAAATATATTTTATTAATTATATGTTCTAATGAAAGTGGTATTTCCAATTTAAAATTTATATTTTATTTTAGCACTATGATTAATTTTCTGTTGTATTGAAAGCAATATTTGCATATCTTCAAAAAGATACATGCTGAAACTGTTCATTATTTTAAACTTTGCATTTGACCAGGATTTTATATTTCATTTATGTACTGAATTACCTGTTATAATATAGATTTTTATTTTAATTATATATGTAAACCAAATATATTATATGTTATATACGTTATGTGAATATTAAATACAACACATATCTGTATTAAATAAATGTTATATTTTATTTTTAATTGTATATCTTGAACAAGTGTTAATGTACTGTGCATAACTATTTAATTAATATTATACATGTATGTTTATTTGGTTACATTTATTTAATATATTTGCTTGATGTACTAACCAATACTTAGATATTACAAAGGCCAATACGTGACCCTACCTGTTAGAATGAGTCATTTGTATATTTTCTCAGAATGTGTCACATCTATACTTAATGGAATCATTTTGAAAGGTTAATTTAATACTGTTTAAAAGTAATTTTGTAAATATCAAAATACTAATTATGAAAAGAGTAATATAACTGATATTGATGGATGGTGTCATATATATTTTTAATTGATTTAATTAATAATAAAATAAATTAAGTATTCTCAGGTGACACTTTTGCTAGTCAGCAGATGAATTCATTTATTGTATCTTAATTATTCATTTTATTTATTTACTTATTTATTTATTTATTTATTTATTTATTTATTTTTAATTATTTACTTTCATGTATCAAAGCTGAAATATATTTAATTATTCCTGTTTCATCGTCTTCATAATTCTTTCTTTTTTCTTCTTCTTCTTCTTCTTAAAATTATTAATTATTATTATTATTATTATTATTATTATTATTATTATTATTATTATTTTTATTAATTTCAATGAAAATCAAAATAGGGAGAGACCAAAGAATAAGCAAATGTCATATATTGAAAGTTTAAGACATTAATTTTTATTATTTTTTAAAAATTCCTTTTAAAAATTATTTTTCACATGTATATATTAAGCTATATAAATTATTTCTTAAACTGACAAATTATAGTAAACTTATTTAATATAGTAAACACAGCTTAATAGCAACCCAAGATTAAAAGTAACTATATAAGTTATATATGTCTTAGGATCAGTACTCCTCAGTAAACAAATAGGTCTGTATCCTATTCTAATACTGTGACATCTTAAAATTGAAATACTGTAATGCTGAAATATTTTGAAATTGACATTTTGTGATACTGAAATATTGTAATACTGTGATACCATTATAGTGAAATACTGTAATGCTGAAATACCATAATAGTGAAATTCTGTAATGCTGAAATATTTTGAAATTGAAATTTTGTGATACTGAAATATTGTAATACTGAAATATTGTAATACTGTGATACCATAATAGTGAAATACTGTAATGCTGAAATACCATAATAGTGAAATTCTGTAATGCTGAAATATTTTGAAATTGAAATTTTGTGATACTGAAATATTGTAATACTAAAATATTGTAATACTGTGATAGTGAACTATTATATTGATCTGTTGTTTTGATCTAATATTATAAACATTTATAATACTTAGAACGGTTTGAGTAACTAAACTGACTGACGTATCTGTTACTCAAACAGCTGCTGATTCATCTATGCATATTACTGCTGAATTTGTAATTTGATTTATATAAACAAAATAAATTTTTATCCTTTTTTTTAAACTAAATTTGTTTAATTATTTATTTATTTTACTTATGCTAGGATAATTTCTCAATAAGGTTCTGAATTTGTATTGTATGTGTACTGAATATGTACTGAACATAAATTGAATGTCAGCTGAATATGAACCAATTATCCACTGAATATCTTCTAGAAATGAACCATATATCTACTGAATATATACTGAATGTGTAGTGAACATGTACTGAACACATAATGAACATATAATGAACATATACTGAATGTGTATTAATGTCTGCTGAACATGTACCGGAAGTTTAATGAATATGTTGGAACATGCACTAAATATGCACTGAACATGAACTGAATATGTACTGAATATGCAGTAAGCACGTACTAAATGTTATTTGATATTAATTTTAAATTTACAGTTGAATAAATTTCACCAAATCTTATGTATGGCTGGAATCTTAATAAAAATCATTTATAATATTGTAACAAATATTTTAATTAGCACAGTATCCTCCACATCTTAAATATAAAATAATAAAAATAAAAATACTCTAATCTGGAATTACTCAGTAACCAAACACTTGAAACGAAAATGACAAAATCTTATTTAGCCAATACAGCTTCTAAACAACTCTCTAACTGGTTTATTTCTAAACTGTTGTGATGTAAGCACACAGGATACATGCTGATTTAAGCAGAAGTATAAACCTTAATTTATTTAGATATTCAAATGGTACAAGCTCTTAAATTACTTGCCTATCTAGAGTTAATTACAAAAGCTTTATTTAGAATTAACTGTGAATTGTATCCAAAAAAATCTATTAAAGATATTAATAGCAGAAATAAATTAGTTGCTTAATCTAGAGTTAATTGTGGTTCCTATCTACAATAATAGCTAAATATTTCAAAAGAATTATTATTTAGATTACTTGGTCTGTTTAGAGATAATTGTACCTTAATACACAACAGCCAAATAACTTATTAAAAAATACTGTCAAATTATTCCATGAAACGTGTTACCAACTAGTCTAGTAAATTACTGAGAAATCCTTAATGAATATGGACCAGTGACAATGATATCAGTAGTTATGATGTCACAACAGGAATCACAGTATTAGCAGGATGTGCTAAGTTTTGATTATAAATGTACAGTCTGGAACAAAAATGTAAAAACACACACTCACAGTGCACAATTTATTTTCTGCTGTAATTCCATGTTCATTCTGTATTTATATATTTATAAATAAATATTTGGGTAAATAACGTTTTGTTCATGTAACACTTTTATGTATTAAAGTCAAAGTGTGAAATGACAAGATATACTTTGATGTAATAAATATATATATAATTTAATAGTGTTGTATTTTTATTTTATGATCATCATCATAATTATTATCACTGTTAATGACAGTAAAACATTGAAAATAATGCCTTACGTACATCATTTCAGACTGCGCATGGTTTGTAGAGCGTTCGTTTTGCATGTAAAAGGCCCCGGGTTCGATCAGCGGTTTCGCCGTGTTACATTTGTGTATGATTGTTGTTATTATTTATTACAGTCGCAGTCGCTTTTTCATCGTATGTTAAGTTCTTCGGTGTTATTATGCACGAAGCACGTGAATGACGCCATCTGGGAAGACATTTGGCGCCCGGGTTGAACTGACTGAAGGGTTGTCGATCTGATCTGACAAGTTTTACAGGTTATAACACAGTTTTAATATCATCACTGCAAGATTACAAATAAATAAATAAAATAGAATTATGGTTAGGAATATGAATAATTCGAATAATAATAATAATTTTAAAAAGTGTAATTTTGACTGAGCATTTAGCTACTTAACAACCTAAAATATAGATGACAGCAAGAAATAAAAATAATGAGCTGTTTGTGTACAATATGCAATAAGTTTTGTCTCGATTACATTTTCCAATGTTTATCATGCAGAACATGCAATAACATCTGTGTATCTGCAGCTTAATAAAAGTCCACTCAAAAATTCATGATAAATTTCAAAGTAAGATAATTTCAAGGAAAAGAAATATGTCGCCATTTTATAAAAACATGATGTCTGATGCGTAACTATCATTTCTTCACTTCTATTGCCTCCGGAAGTTTAAATATGACGTCAATAATAGAAAGAACGTCACTCGCCATCCGCGAAAAGTTGGGTTTTTTTTATCAAACCGGAGAATGATGTTTTAATGTGTTCGATTTACGTTACGCTGGTAAACTGTTCTAACATTTCGATTGATTTAATATATGTTTGTATATTAATTATCTATAATAATATACGACACAAAGCAATTTTCTCTAGAAGCTAAGAAATAAACAGAGTAGATATAGTTAGAACGATAGTGTAGGTGGATGGATGGATGGTTCAATGAGAGATAATTAACGCCATCATTACTGCGCATACCAACATATAAAATAGAAATAAAAGAGCAAGAAGAAGAAACAAGAACAGACACGAATACGAAAAAATAGCAAAAATAAAATAAAAAAGATCACACGAGAATAAGAAGAAATAACATGAATTGGAAGAAATACAAAATTCTCTCTCTCTCTCTCTCTCTCTCTCTCTCTCTCTCTCTCTCTCTCTCTCTCTCTCTCTCTCTCTCTCTCTCTCTCTCTCTCAGGCCCTTTGCAAAACATAAATGAATTAAAATTATTTTTACAACAATTTTCGCTTAACCTTTTCTTAGTGAAACAAAAATGTTTTTGTTTTTATTACTAAATCAATTTAAACTTTTCTTAATATCAAAAATAATAATAATACTAATGAAAAGGATTTTATAAACAATTCTGTTGTGTGTTTTTCCTATTTAATGTTTCCATTAAATATAGAATAAAACCAGTTTAAATTAAATTTTTTGTTTGCTTTGTTTTTACTATTTTCTGTAAATAAATAATAAATCAAAATAAATAATTCTACAGATATAGTTTGTCTTTGTGCGCGTTCTATGATAATTTTGTCCTGCCAAAGTTCTAATGTCAACATTATGAACAAATTTAAATTAATTAATATCAATAATAATAATAACAATTATTGTTATTATTATTATTATTAAAATCATGATGATGATCCAGGAATGTGAGTGAGCTACACAGGACGCCGTTGCCTCTTTAGACACGAATCTTAATTAGAGTTATTTCCCTTATTCTCACTAAAATTTCAGCCATCTTTGTTGAAGTTCAGCTGGAAAAAGCTAAACATTGTATTAAAGTGACCTTTTGCATATAGTTTTGGCCATATATTGGCCAGAATCGTAATGCATGCCTCTCTCAAGCACCAACAAGCGTGCTTTAACGGATCAAAATAAAGGAGACGACACGCCAAATCATAAACGCCGCAAAAACTGTGATAACCCTACAAGAAACAAGAACTGGCAATCAACAATGACAGACTCTCAAAGAAAGCCGAATTTTTCTGCTCTTACTACTTCCAGTAATGGAATCAATAGACACGCGTCACCCCTGGCAAACAGCAAGCCAGGATCTGCCAAAAAACTTGTGATAAAAAACTTTAAAGGTTGGAAATAAAAGATCTTAGACTGTTCTATAATTTATATGATTTTTTAATTTTAGAATAAAAATAATCGTAATAATGAATTCTTTCCAAGTTAGAACGTACTTTATAAAATTATTACTGTTATAGAAAATTCTTTATTATTTCGTCGGCTGAATTTTTGGTCCGTATAAGTGACGTAAATGGATTACTAATATTTTAATTCAGATTTTTTCAATATTTGCCACATTCGTGACATTGCATAGTAATTAGCATTTAGATCGACTTGTATGGTTTTAGTTTCCGAATACAATATATGTGGGTTTTTTTTCTCTATTCAATATACATTAGTTCTGTTGTAAATTAGAATCAGGTAAATTTGTCAGGTGTTTTCGTGATTAACATAATTGTTAAGACTGTTAATCATTCGGAGATTCTGTTTCTTTCCATTTCTTGCTGTACAATTAAGATAAAATTAATTGTTGTTCCAGTGTGTTTTATAATTAATTGTGTATATAAATTCAGATTGTTTGCTAATCAAGTTTCTGTATTGGACTCAGCCCTAAAACCTGTGTCTATATTCCTGTCTCTGGGAAGGCACACATATATTCCTTTTATACAGTGTCCATTTATTGGGTTTTTTATTGTCTTTATAATAATTTCAATTACATTTGATATGAAATAAATAAAATATTAAATTTCACATTTTATAATCATTAATATAAAATGATATTAAGAAGTTAGACAAGAAATGTTTGTTTGGAAATCAATACTTTGATTGGTTGATATTACAGATAAACCGAAGATGCCCGAGAACTTTCAGCAGGACACATGGAAGAAGCTAGGAGAGGCAGTAAATGCAATACACAAGAGCTGTGCGATTCGCTACAGTCTGGAAGAGCTGTACCAGGCTGTGGAGAACATGTGCTCCTACAAGATGTCTGCCACTCTGTATGATCAGTTGAAACATATCTGTGAAGATCACGTTAGAGCAAGTCTCAACCAGTTTCTGGGATATCCTTTTAATGCTAACAGTACTTAGCAATAATCATACAGATAATAGCAGTAGTAGTAATCACAATTATAAAAGAAGTAGCAATAACAGTAATCATTACAGCAATAACAATAATTGTCATGATAACAGCAATAACAATAATTGTCATGGTAACAGCTATAACAATAATTGTCATGATAACAGCAATAACAATAATTGTCATGATAAAAGCAATAACAATAATTGTTATGATAACAGCAATAATTAATAATAATATTTGGTTTTTGAGAAAGCATTAAAAATGTTTCTTAGTTCAGTCATTAGTATCAGTGAAAAAATTTTTTGTGTGTGTCAAACAATTTTTAAAGTTTTAAATAGATTATTCAACTAGAACAAAATAATGTTTATTATTAACTATTTAATGTGTATCTGTCTGAAGTATACATCTAACAATATGTGATTTTATTTCAGAAATTTCAAAAAATGTATTCTATTCCTGTAAATTGTTTTCTGTTGTTTCCTTAACACTTGTCACAGAGTCACTGGATTATGAACAATTCCTTAAACTTATAGACAACTGTTGGCAGAGCCATTGTAGACAAATGGTGAGAGAATGTTTTCTTAGTGTAATAAAAGTGAACTTAAGGGTAGATGTGCCTATCAGCTCTTAACTGAAGAAAGCTGATTGAATTTCACATGATTTTTAATATTATATATGTTTTGTCACTCGTGTTATATTTTTTTTCTTGTTGTCTTAGAACATTCTAGCCATAACGTTTTATACAATATATTTATAAATGTTCTATTTTTGTTTCAGATTATGATTAGGAGTATATTTTTGTTCTTAGATAGGACGTATGTGCTTCAAAACTCCACAATACTTTCAATATGGTGAGTAAACCTGCATGTAAACTAAACAGATTTATTAACTAGTTCAGTTGTTTAGCAAGGTAAATTTTTGGCTGAGATATTGTTAAATGTTTAATCATTCAAATATCGCACGTACCATTACAAACCAAATATAATTGTAATAAAAGATGAGAATCTCTTATCCAAAAAGTTGCAAAATCTTAAAGGTTTTCTGAGCTTGAGAAATAGTTAAAATCTTAGTTTTGGGATGGGTTAATGTAAATAAATTCTTTTCCTGCTAAATATATTATATAAAAGCTTACTACCTACAGATATAAGCTGTGTTTACATCAATAAACTGATTAGACTTAGATCCTCTTCTCAGGCAAACTTAACATGTTTCTGTTTTCAGGGACATGGGACTTGATCTGTTTCGGAATTACATCATCAGTCACAAGACTGTGGAATCGAGGACAGTGGACGGACTGCTGAGACTTATTGAGAGGGAGAGAAACGGGGAGGCTGTGAACAGACAGTTGTTAAAAAGTCTTCTACGCATGCTGTCAGATCTTCAGGTTTGTTTTAGAAATTTTGAAAAGTTGTATTTATAATGCATTGATTTTTAATAAGTTTACATTAGTTTATTTAGTTTTTAAAATTCATTTGAATTCATGATTTAATAAAAATAATCATTTATTAGTTGTCTATCTCTTAAATGTAGATTTTATTTTGACTGATCTTGATACAAAGTGATTTTAATAATTACAGTCATGTGTTTTAAGAAATGTGCTGTCTGTTACATTTCACTGCACCAGTAAAGAATGGACAGTTACTTGAAACAAATCTGTATTTGTAATTGGATGAAACACTTAACTTGATGATGTTATATGTTTTATTTTCATTTTATTGGTTAGTGTTATAACCTGGAAAAATAACTTTCACCTGTCAAGGTTTACAAAGGTGGTAAGTAAGGGTACAAAATGCAACATTTAATTTATTACTGCTGTTATGCTGTTGCTAATTTTGTTTTTTTTATATCAGATATACCAGGAAGCGTTTGAATGTAAATTTCTTGAAGCTACAGAGCGACTTTACGCTGCTGAAGGACAGCATCTGATGCAGGAAAGAGATGTAAGAAATCTTTGTGGTTTGAGACAAAATGTCACGCTTTCTAAATTACATTTATCTCCTGAATGCTCTTCATTGTACAAAAAACTGTCATTAGTTCAACAGTATTCATTAACAGAAAAGATGAAAAAGGGGTCAAAGTTATTAGCTGTTAACAAATCATATGACACTTAATAACATAATATAAAAATTATTATGATTTTGCTAAGAAAACAGTCATTCATAGATAGATATATATGTAAGCATTATTTTGGCAAAAACAAACAATTATGACATTACATTTTACTTTCTACCATATTTCAGTTAGAACATGCATAAAGTTACCATGAATAATACATAGTTATTATTTTTTTACATTAAATAACATAATAAGATGTCATCTTTGTGTTTTGTGTATTTCTATTGTTTAATGAGGTAATGTTATTGACTAACAACATGTCACTGTACTTTTATTGATTAATCATTAATCATTGATTATTATATTATGTGAGTTGTCTTGTTTATTTTCTTTGTGTCTCACTGCTAAACAACTTAGTGATGTGACGAAACTCTTCTTGGCATTTAAAATAGAAGATATGTGAGCTGCACCAACAAAAGAAACATGTGCCATTAACAAGATAATCATTTTATAGTATTTTAGATCAGTTTTGCTAAATGAGTAATTATACTGATTTTAAGTCATAGACATAATGGTTAATATAGAACAAAAATACAATATATTTTGTAAGACTTGGTTTATTTTTGCTTTTAAATGTTGATTAGTTCAGTCAGAGAAAACATCAATACTCAGATAGGTAATTTATGTGTTCAGATTTAAGGAAATTGTTGAGGAAATTGATAAATTCAGATTTGTTCTTTCTGAAACTCTATCCAGACTAGTTCTATCAGAGGTTAATAGCTTAAAAGGCATGGTTGGTAAGGACTTTTAAAGATGAATCGACTGCCTCCAGTTCACTGATTTCAATGGCCATTTTGTTAGTTCTTTCCCTAGTGTCTCACATATCAGAGAGCAGAGTTTATAAGTTAAATGTTTTTTGTGTCCAAATATGTAAATTATTCCAAATACAAGTAATTTTATTTATTTAATTTTGTTTTGTGAAATAAACATCATTCCTGTTAACACAAAAGGTACATACAGGTTTTCATAGGAACATGGTTAAATAGTGTGAAAAACATTCAGTAACCACAGCTTTTAATCTGTGTTTGTAATCTGATTCTAATTTTATTTATATCTTATTTAATATTGTACTGTTTGGTATACTCTGTGTGTATTTGTAATTTATTTTATTTAATTTTAATTTTTTTAAATTTTGTTTAAGGTTCCAGAATATCTTGCCCACGTTGACAAACGACTCAATGAGGAAACCCAGCGTCTACTTCATTATCTCGATCAGTCAACAAAGTATGTCAGAATCAGCAACGTGTAGATTACAAGTTACATTTATTTATCTTTGGTTACCTAAGTTATTTCATATCTAGTAGTGTCATTTACATCTGTAGATGTCAGGCATGCACATTCAAATATCTTTGTCTTTTTACATGTTACAAAATAAATACGTTTTTTAATAGAATTTGCTGAAGGATATTAAAACATAAATCTTATTATTTTTACCTATTCAGATATCAACTGTGTTACCCATAAATGTTTTCATTCTTCTTCTTATTTTTACATATACAAATATTAACATTATTGCACACTACTTGTTCATACAACAGTGTTACATCATAAGCTAGGTGTTGTACCAAAGTTATAACTTATCTTGTTTTAAAATGTATATTCCAGTGGTTAAAACAAAAAACACAGTAATTCATGAAGTTGTGTTATGAGTACAGAATGACATAAAACAGTTTCTCTCCTGACCATTTCCACAGATTGGTTGTTTTATTGTTATACTTTATTGTTAGCAAATATTTAGACTAATAAACAGTGAATTGTAATTAAATGTATATGTTTTCAGGAAGCCACTTATAGCCTGCGTTGAAAAACAGCTGATTGAACAACATCTTCATCAGATGTTACAGAAAGGTAAAACTTTCATAACTCTACACATTTGATATTTTTATTTTTATTTTTAGTTATTTATTTATTTATTTTAAATAATTTAAAAATTAATATAATCAGTCTTCTCCAGAGTTTGAAATTATGTTAGACCATTGCCAAATAATATTAAGATGTGCTTTTTACCCTCCTTATTTGAAACCAAACCTTTAATAATACTTTAAAATTATGAATGATTATTTCCTAGTTATGTTTTTATTGTCTACTGACTGGATCAGTTAGTTATGTTTTATTTGTTTCTGTTTACTTTTTATTTATAAATTTTTTTATTTATATAATTATTTTAATGTTTATGATTGTATTTTATGAAGATAACAAATAGTACTACTGTGTTACAGTGTAACTATGGTAGCAAGAACAAATTGTTAAATAATTGACTTTTGTGCTTGCTTTTTATTATTTTATTGTTTGGGGCAACATTTCACCCCTCAAAACAAAATATAACAGTAAAATAATCTGTGAATCGTTTGAAGCAAGGTCATTTTACAGTTTCACAACTGTTCTTAATTTCATCATCAGCTGTAGTTTGTTTTTGTGACAACACTCAGAAATACAGCTGATGTTTTCACAAGTACAGAAAAAATGTCTTCAAGATATCTTAAAAATGTTGTCTTTTGTTATTATCATAAAGGTAAATGATGGTTTTCTTGCTTGAAAAAAAAATCTCTGTTTTTAATCACTGAAATGTCAGGTAGTTCATACTTTTATCTTGTGCTGAAAATAATGTTCAGTCAGTTTTATGAAAAGGCATTGTTATCTATGTATTGTACTGTATTATTAATTATGATTGGGCAACATAAATTGGAAGTATGCAGATTTTACTTTGATTGTTTCAGGACTGGATCACATGTTAGATGAAAAGCGAGTTTCGGAATTGACCTTGCTGTACCAGCTACTGTCAAGGGTGAAGGATGGATTGAAAGAATTGTGTACATGCTTTAACCAGTATATTAAGGTAGACAGTTTTTACAGAATGAATATATCAGATTAGTATATCATTAATTTTTCTTCATTTTAACTAAAAATTAAATCCAGAAATGAAATTTTCGTTTTTTTCATTAATATAGGAAACAATTGTTGGTAAATATTTTACTTTTGGGTGATAACAAACATTTTGTGTTAATAAAAAGTATTTGAGTTTTGTCAGCAATAGTGATTAAAAAAATTGTTTTACATGCAAAATATTTAGTTGTTTAGTTTGTAACACTTCAAAATAAAGTATTACTATGAAACAGAGATAATCTTTTCATTTATATGTTTGTATCTTTATAAGTGCAGCATTAAAGATAATTAAATATTTTCTTATCCAAATTATATTTGTTTTTTATTTTTTATTTAATGAATTTTAAGAAGAAAAAAATCTTTAATTAAAAAAAAAAATCATTCATGGATAGTGTTACGGCTAGAACTGAAAATGTTTTGTTTTTTAAATTCTTATTTTGTCTGTTACAGACTACTGGGCGGATGATGGTGGTGAATAAAGAGAATGACCCAGAGAAAGACAAAGACATGGTGCAGAAATTACTTGGTGAGAGAAAAACAAAGCAGTATTTACATCTCTATATTTTACTTTTGAAATTAATTTATTCACTGAATAAATGTTTGTACAATATTTTGTTTGCATAGATATTAAGTAAGGGAAATGTTTGTTTTATATTTATGAAAATGAAACTCAACAGTGTAGAACAAGCAGTTACAAGATGGCTGCCATTTTCTTGTCTTACAAAATCCCTGTAACATGCTCAGTTCCAATCATTTAGCATTATGGTTTGTAAGTCAGTCCAGTCTTTCTTTTTCTTTTTAATTACATTTCTGGCTTTGTTCTCACATTTTTAATCATTTCAAAATCTGTATTACATTGTATTAATCTGTGTCCTTTATTACTAGAAAAGTTTGTTTGTTCATAAAAAATAAAATGGTTAAATTATGGTTTATAAAGTATATTAAATGAGGAAAATATATAGCTGAAGTGTTTTTTATTTTAATCAAAATCAGTTTATCTAACAGGTGTAGGGTATTTTGTTTGATAAACAGCTGTATTACATAACCCAAATGAAATTTAATTTCAGATTTCAAAGACAAGATTGATGAAATTATCAGTGTGTGTTTTATGAGAAATGAGAAGTTTATTAATGCAATGAAGGAAAGTTTTGAAAACTTCATTAATCAAAGACAGAACAAACCTGCCGAACTGATAGGTAAACAGAGAAACAGTGAAATATTTATTCAAACATGTATTTTACTTGTATCAGTAGGTTAAGCATAACACCAGTCATGTGCAAAATACAATACACTAAATATTTTAATTTGGTCATATATGTTACATGGATTGTCAAATAAAAAATATTGCTGTGTAAATGTGTGTATTTTATACAGATAAATATATTTGATTATTTAGGTAAATATGTGTATACTGTTATAAAAGAATGAATGTATTATGAACACATGCAACACACACATTCTCATCTTATCCATTATTCTGTTTTTAAATATGCAAAATAGTTGAGATCTTGTGGATTGTAGTGTATATTAAAGTTTGTGATACTATTGTAATTTCTTTTAATATTCTAATTTAAATATGAAGTAAAATTTAGTACTTTAAAACAATACAGTATGTTAGTGTTAATAATAATTAATGTGTTAGTTCACTTTTATTATTTTTAATTGCAGCAAAATATGTTGATTCTAAACTGCGGGCAGGCAACAAGGTATTTTGTATTCAGTTACCTTTCAGCTTTTACAAATACAGAGCTTTAGAGTTACATTATTCATTTAAGAGATTTGATTAAATAAAATTATTCTTTTGTACTAATTACAGTTCATAAATTAATCTAAACAAAAATATTTTAAACATGATATGATATAAATATTAAAACTATTAATTGTTTTTGTTTGTACTGTATATATTTCATATATCTCTTCACTTTTTAAATTTCCTTAGATTAAAAAACAATTATTCCATACTTTCATATATTTTTTTATATGACAGATCTATTTCTTTCTTTCCATATATACCATCTGATATATATAAATAATCTGATTCCTTATAAATATTTACTTTTCGTTTTTAAAGTGTTATATTTATAAAATTATTATACTAATTTACATTATTTATCTTTTTTTTAGGAAGCAACAGAAGAAGAGTTGGAGAGACTTCTAGACAAGATCATGGTGCTTTTCCGATTTATCCATGGTGAGTCATAATTACAACATCTTTAATAGATTATTCATTACATCCTTCATAATGTGTTGTATTTATTTTTATGTCCAGTCTTTACTACTAAAGCAGGTCTGCAAAGGTTGTATAAGAATTTTTTATATAACTTTGATATTTCATAAAATTATTTATTATTCATTTTAATATTATTTTTAATTAGTGTATTAAATGAGCTTGTTCAGTCTCCCAAAAACTGGGTGTCAAGAGGAAAGTTAAAAAAAGGGGTTGTTAATGGGTGAAGAGGTTAGCAATCAGTGAAATATGTTTAATTTTCACTTCATTTTATAAAAAGAAAAGAAAACTTCTACATTTCTGCTTGTATTTCGCACTAATTCCAGTGCCTGGACATGTTTATTTTTGTTTAGTTATGCTGGTAAAGATGTGTTTGAAGTATTCTAAATAATAGTAAGATTTCAATCAGGGATTTTGTTTACATATGAATCTTGAAGATAATTCCAGTATCTTGCTTATTCTTGATATTTATTTTTACTTTTGCAGGTAAAGATGTGTTTGAAGCTTTCTATAAAAAGGATCTTGCTAAGCGACTCCTGGTTGGAAAAAGTGCTTCAGTGGATGCTGAGAAATCCATGCTATCTAAACTTAAACAGGGTTTGTGTGAACTTAGGATTTGTGTTAAATGTTTTTTCTAAATAAAATTTGTACTAAATTTTGTTATGTTAACTTAAACAGGGTTTGTGTGAACTTAGGATTTGTGTTAAATATTTTTTCTAAATAAAATTTGTACTAAATTTTGTTATATTAACTTAAACAAGGTGTGTGTTAAATATTATCTACACCTAAACATGATTTGTTATAGTTATCTAAATGTAAATAAGCTGCCCATTAAATGTTGTTTTCTGAACCCAAAATATAAAATTACTGTTTTATTTATTTCTCTGATTGTTACACAGATTAAGCATGAGAACATAAATTATCTACTTTTTTTTTAAGACCCAATATTTTCAGCTTTCGTGGTTTTCATGAAATGTCTAAATCATATGAATTATAAATTATTCACAGTACTGTTTTACTCTAAGCCTTTCTGATATATATTTATTTTCTCATCGTTTTTTTTTTCCCTCTAAATTTAACTGCAAAAAGACTGTAGATCAAATACCCTTGAAAATGAAGTATTTCACAGTAACTTTTGTACGTTTCAGAATGTGGAGCAGCTTTTACTGGCAAGTTGGAGGGGATGTTTAAAGATATGGAGTTGTCCAAAGAACTGACTCTTGCTTTTAAACAGGTTTGTAAAAGAAACTGTACAACTTTGTGTTAATTACTGTGGATCATTTAGTAATTTTCCATATAGTATAGTCATTAAAATTAAAATTCTGTTAGTGGATGTACTTTTTGTGAAGAGATGTTGTCTTATTTATTTATTTATTTATTAAACTATTCATACATTTGTTCACTTATATGTTTATTATATATTAATTTTGTATTTATTTGTTTATTTATTTAAATATTCATACATTTATTCACTTGTTTATTTATTATATATTGATTTATTTATTTTTTCAGCACATGCAGAACATAGATGCACCGGGAGGTATTGATCTCACTGTCTGGATTCTCACTCAGGGAAATTGGCCAACTTACCAACCAATGGAGATACACCTGCCTGCAGAGGTGTGTTTTTCAAAAATACCTGTGCATTTAACTCTGTCTTAATAATGTGTATTAATCATTTCAAAACATTCATCTCTTAAATACATCAATTCCCTGTGTAGAAGTGTATATTTTTAATAATTTTAATTATGTGAGTGTGCAAAACATACTCTTTTTAATGACTTCATTCCCACTGTGTAGAAGTGTATATTTTTAATAATTTTAATCAAGTCAGTATACAAAACATACTCTTTTTAACAACTTCATTCCCACTGTAGAAGTAGATATGATTAATATGTGCTCTTCACTTTTTTTCATTTGTGACTTCAGTAGATAACCGTACCTCTCTAATCAACATTCTTTTTTTTAGGAGTATATGTACTTGTAAAAGTTCTGTTTTACAAAATTTAAGTCATGTTAATTAAGAGGAATTAATCAAAATATATTTTACTTCAGAGATAGCTGTTATCTTACATGATGTGATCTGTAAAACATTGTTTATCACAGAGTATTTACATGATAATGTATGTACTAATGTATGTAAATGAGCTGCTTTGTTTACTTCCTCAGTGACCTACACGTATTTTGTTAATTTGTGGATTTAAACTTGCCTTACATTTCTCACAGAGGTACTACCTGTACCACATATTAAACTTGCTTACTTCATCTTCATTCTGTACAGGTAACTTTACCTGACTTAATGTTTACTCAGTGCTTTCCAGTAGTGGATACCTCACCTACATCAGTATTCAGTATGTTTTGAAAGATTTTAGTTTATGCTGATAACAAATGAGGGTTATGAAATTCTGCAAAACTGTTATATTTTTTATTATTCGATTTTTTATAATGGTATAATTTAACAAAGAAAAAGTAATAAATTGTAATAATTATTGATTTATTTTCATAGCCTGTATTGGTTAATGTTAGTAGCAGTCTCACTGATCAGAAATACACTTTAATTCATTAGAAATATCCAAATGTGTTATATTTCTATTTGTTTTCTATTTCCAGATGATCCTCTTTCAAGAGATATTTAAAAAGTTTTATCTAGGAAAACACAGCGGCCGCAAACTCCAATGGCAACCCACGCTGGGACACTGTGTGCTGAAAGCCACCTTCTCCAGTGTAATCCTTCACTTTTCTTTTTAACTATATTACCATTTTGTTTCTGTTTACATCCAGTTATACTTCCAGTTATACTTCAAAATGATGAATTAGTTGTCACTTGGATTTAATAAAAATTTATATAATCATTTCTTTTACAGAATAAAATAATGCTGATTTTTATTTTTTTATTTTTTAGCTACATTTGTAAAATGGTAACATTAGTTTTTATTATTAATAAAACTGAAAAATTAGTGATATGATGAATGGCAGAATGAAGAAATAATACCCTTATTTTATTTATATTTCAGTGACAATATATATTTTCTTAAAAAAACCCACAAAAAAACGAGAAAAAACAATCCAAAAAGGAAATAATTATAAATTATGTTAAATATTTCTGAAAAAAAAAAAAAATGTTTGAGGTTTTGTTTGCTGTTATTTTCAGAAAAAGGATTAGAAATTTAGTTTTTAGTTTTTTTGTCTTACAGATAATAATTTTCTGTTTTTCTAGTAATTTATTTATTTATTTAACAGGCAAAAAAAGAACTTCAGATGTCATTGTTCCAGTCTCTGTGTTTACTTCTTTTTAATGATGGCAACGAATTTTCATATGAACATATTAAGAAGGCCACAGCTATTGGTAAAACTATTTCCTATTCATTTAGTACATTTCTGTTTATATTAAATCTTCTGAAATAGTTTCATGATGTAGTATAGTAAATAGTTCAGTTCAGAGGTTCACTGAGGTTTCACATTTAGGTACTTTATAAATTGTATTTGTAACATCATTTCCAATTTTAGGGAGATGTCTGATTTAAAATATAAAATTTTGAGATGTTTGTGTTTATGTGTCACTATGATGCTGTTGCATCTGAATATATATTAGTGTACAGCACCTGCTAGGGTGATAGTGTAATGTGTATTTAAATTTATTTAAAAACAAAAATTATAACAATATTATCACTTCATTTTCTTAGTTAGTGAGATATTTTTTAGGGCATAGAAAAGACATGTCTTAATTTAACTTACATTTCTGTAATAAAACTCATGTTATTTTACAACACAAAAAAGAAATAATAGAAACATTGTTCTGTATTGCTATTTTTCTGAAAAAGGAATTAGAAACTTTTTTTCAGATTGTTTACCATCTTATCTAATTATTTAATATCTGTATAGGATAGTATTAAGCATTTGTTTTGATTTATTCACCAATACATTTATTTAAATTATTTTATAATCAATTCCTTCAACATTCAACCCATCCCCCTAATCAAGAACCGTGACCATAAAAACACAACAGCTAATATAATCATGTAATAAAAGTTGTTAAAATCATCCTTGTATCTGTCTTACAGAGGATAGTGAACTTAAGCGTACTTTACAGTCACTAGCATGTGGAAAAGCCAGAGTCCTTCACAAAGTACCAAAGGTATCTGTGTTTTAATCTTCTTTTAATTTTCTTTTATTTTATTGTTATATTTCTTCTTTAGGATGTTTCCCACAAAATCTATTTTTGTTTTCTCAGTTCTTCCAAATATCTTATTTTGTGTCCATTCTCTAAATGGATGAGTCCATGTGTTTTTCCACAAATAAGAAGACATCTGCACTTTCAGTTAAGACAGTTGATGTTAGCTGTGTTTTGAACAGTTTTGCAGATTTTTTTAATATTAAAAAAAGTTATAAAGTAGACATCATCCGCTAAGATCAGAAATTATTTTCTCTTGTGTGATTTCAGTTGCTTGTTTATTAAAGTAAAAAAATAAATAAATAAATAAAAAAAGTGAAAAATTAGCAAATTTTAGAAAATGTTAGTAGATATGTGAAAATAGAGCTGCCAATGAAAAATAAGAAACAACTTTTAGAATTGAACAATGCCTCTTATTTCTTTCTTTTTTCACTCTTTTTTTTATTTTTTATTTTATTATTATATTTTTTTTATGAGTATTAGACATATGTCATCAAGAAATTAGAACATATATTTTTTTAAATTTAAAACAGATTTATTAGCCTTGGTAACATGTAATGAATGTATTGAGTTATCACAGAATATGTGGTATTTCAAATTGTACAGTACCTAATTACAATCTACTCCACTGTGATTCACGTTTCTCCCATTTAATACCACCCATCTTAGTGCTAATGAATTTTAAAACACAGCCATCTTGTGAGACTAACGTGAGAAGTAATTATTTGTTTTCAGAGTAAAGATATTGAGGACACAGATAAATTTGTGTTTAATGATGAGTTCAAGCACAAATTGTACAGAATCAAGATTAATCAAATACAGATGAAAGAAACTGTGAGTGTTGTATTATTATTTATTTTATTATTATCATTTTTATTATATTGTTATTTTCATTGTTGCTAGTACTGTTATTGTTAGTATTGTTTTTATTATGACTGTTACATGAACTTACTGTTATATAATAATTTTTATTATTATTATTAATTTACTATTTTGTTATTATAATAAATATTATAGTTATCATTAGTAGTAGTATTAAAATAACTTATTATTATTATTAACAGTATGGTTGTTACTTTGTTTTTATTATTATTATGCAGCCTGAAGAGAATGTCAATACTACAGAGAGAGTGTTTCAAGATCGCCAGTATCAGGTGGACGCTGCCATTGTCCGAATCATGAAAACACGCAAGAATCTGACCCACAATCTTTTGTTATCAGAACTGTACAGTCAGCTCAAATTTCCAGTCAAAGTAAGTGTAATCACCAGCATTACTTTTCATCTGTGCCTTGTAACATATGAGTTAATTTTAAAGATTGATAGCTACTGTCATGCAGGATTTTATTTGATAAAAGTAACAAATGTGGACTGATATGAGTAGCTAATACTAAGAGGAAATATTTGATAATAAATTTCTCTTTGATATTTTCCATCAAATAGGCTATTACAAAGTTTAGTATAACAAAATAACAAATTCTGTTTGACATAGAATAACAGAATATTTAAAAAATATATAACAATATTGGTATTTTCTGTCAGGTTTTAATAGGACACCACAGAGTTGAGTGTGAAAAAATAACAGATTCAAATACAAATAAAGACAGCATTAACTAGACGTGGAGTAATTCATAAAAACATGTAACATTTTAAATATTTTCTGTCAGCAGTTTTTTTTAGTTAAATAACAGATTCAAGTACAGAATAGTAACACAGCTTTAACTAATTTAGACTGAGTCACTAATTTGTCTTTGTGTTCAGCCCACAGATCTTAAGAAGAGAATTGAGAGCCTTATTGATCGTGACTACATGGAGCGAGATAAAGACAACCCCAACACCTACCACTACGTTGCATGATCCTGATGCACTGTTCACAACGTTGTATCAAAGTGTCCATTGCTTCAGATGATTGAACTAAAGAAAACAAAAATTTATAAAACTTTGTTGAAGTTCCTCAAGACAGTAAACTGAAGTTGTGATGACCAGTAATTGACACAGACAGGCTGAATTGGAGGGTTCATTTTTGTAAATGGATAGCACGAATATAAACTTTGATTTGTGTACAGAAGTTGAGTTATATGCCTCGGAATTTGTCTGTCATAGAATTTCAATGTTAAGATACGTGTTTACTTTCTTAGGTTCTGTGTGTGGTCTTAAAAATGTTTTTCTTTCTATATCTTTTATATATATATATATATATGTGTGTATATATATATATAAATGATGATCAGATGTTTCTCTGGGTTTTTTTGTCAGTGACTGAGTATTTTTGTGAGATGAAAAACGTCATAACTTTTTTTGGTTTTTATTATTATTATTATTATTATTATTATTATTTCGAAATCACAGCCTGACCAACAGTACTGTACAGAAAGTTGAATTGTAATTTATTTGTAAAACTAAAACTCTATTTTGACTGAGTATAGAACAGTTTTAGTTGCTAAGAAAAACATGTATGATTTTTTTTGTGGGGAGGTGGAATTCTAGTTTCAAATTTTAAGAGGGAGTATCTTTCTTTTGTTAGTTACTTGTGTTTTTTTATTTATTTTTTTATTTACATATTTATTTAATATTTATTTTTTTACTTACTCACTTACTAAGAAATGTATACTGATATTATTTGGTAAATAAGACCAAACAGAATTATTTTAGTCTGTCTTACACTATCGAATCCATTAAGCTACTTTTCACTAACGTCAGTGGATAATAAATTACAACAAAAATCTTACAATTTATTCAGGTTTGACAGAGAAATTTTATTTTCAAACTCACAAAGTAAACTCTACTAAAACAAAATACTGAACCTTTATAAACATTTTTATTCTCACAAACTGAATAATAATAGCATAATTCAGGTTAAATGTATTTTCCGTCCATCACGTCATTTCTCTCTCTTTAAAATTAATATATACACAGTTAACTTTGTTCACTTCCATGTTATTTTATTGTAACATTTCTTGGTGACAAAGAATAACACTATAATAAATAGGAAATAAATCTGGTTCCTCCTGTTCCTAGCTTTGTGATGTCAGAAGATATATACTTATAGATGTTTGAGTTATTTCAATCTGTTATGGCAAATTTCTTTGCACAAAGACTATAACAAAATGAAGGAAACTGCTTCCAGTCAAGCATGTTTTATTATTGTCATACTAAATTATTGGCAAAGGTTGATTTCAAAAACATAAAATATACTTAAACTTAGAGTTCATGCTAAAGTTAGTTAATAAATAAGAAAAGAAAGAAATAACAATAATAATAATAATAACAAATATTGTTTGGAAGTACACACTGTATTCAGGTTATTTGTTCATAAATACACTAACAAACAAATTAGGAAATGTACAAAATCTTTTTAGGATATATATTTATTCTGTAACACACATTCTTCACATTTTTAAGATTTATTTCTGAACTCTTGCACTGACAAGACATTCCTTAACAATTTTCAACTTTCAAAAAACAAATTATAAATTATTTTTAAATTCAGTGTGTATATTTTAACACCAAATTTCCTTAGTTTAGCTGTTTTTCATTCATGTGTAATCAGCTGGAATGTTTAAGTAATTTGTAATGCTGATTTTATTTGACGAATTCACTTGATAATCAGTTCAGTACTTTTTGTTTTGACCTAATGATAAAACAGTATTAACGATGTCTATTTTGTTAAACTCTTATCCATGTTCAAAGAAGAGTATATTTGAATGAATTTCCAAAACAGATATTACCCACTGCTTGGTTACCTCAAAAAACTAACCTGTTGCCAAACTACTGGTGATGGATTGTCATTTAAAACTGATTGATTTACCCTTGAAGCTTTAACACATCACTAACACCTGCTTATTTAAAATTAATTTATTTACCTCACTTTGTTTACTTCCAGTTTTCAGATGGGACAAATAATCAGCTAGTTATCATTTAGAATTTGTGTCCAAATATTAGTTTGTTTTTCCTTTTTTTTTTGTGTTTTTGTTTTTTTACATGACATGATGAAAAAGTGACGAAATATTTTTTTATTAACAAGATAGTTCATTCAGAATTATTATGTGATATGTTTTGTCACTAGTGACGTGATCAGGAATACATTTGTGACTATCTTTCATTAGTCACTGACAGAATTCTACATGACTGATACACTTACTTAGAAGTTGACAGAAATGAGCTGTCATTACTGAAGTGTTGTTCTCAAGAAAGACTAAAATTATTTACTTAATTGATTAAACACTGTCATCTGATTTGTACTTTACAGTCACTAGTGACTGAATGATGCAATCCATCACTAGTGAATGGTGTATCTGTTTTTATAAACTGTTAAAATAAAACTGGCAACTGATTTTCTTATCGCACAAAACCTGTTTAGATTTTCTGTGGTTTTGTTAATTTACTTGAAAGTATCCCATATTGAGAATGCCATGTTAAAATGATTTTGTTTATTACAAAAATCTGTTCTTTTTTAATACCTTTTCTTCTTCATTTTTTTTTTTACAGAAGGTATATTTCATTTTTGACAGAAGATATCTATTAAAATAGTCACCTATTTTAAATAGGAAACAGTATGTACTAGATATGTCTTTTATTTTAAAATGTTGATAAGAGGTTGTTGTGTAAATTAATACATTAGTGCTAAAAGGGCTATGTTGATGTATTTATTCTTAAATGAACCTAAGAAATGGGAAGCAATATTTGTTCACAGAATTTTAACTTGGAAGTAAATGTGAGAAAATCAGATAATGTTGTTCTTTATTTTCATTTAATGTGGTACATTTTTCATAAACTTCTCAGATGATACAAATTTACTGACAGCAATGTTGACACTAGACAAACAGATGTCTTTAAAATTTTGATACAGGTCTCTATTTTGATAGAACTGACACTCATTTTAATTTTTATTTATTTATTTATTTATTTATTTTTTTATTTTGAGGCGTATTTATAGATTGAATACTATATTTGAAATGGGAAATAGAAAACTTCTCTGTGTATTTTGAGGAATGACTGAAACTGTTCACTGTTGGTACAAAACAAAACAAAACATTTCATCAGAAAGATTATAGTTTATTTTTCCAAGACCTTTCTCACATGTATTACAACCATAATAATAACAATTAAGCTTGTATAAATTTTGTTTAAAAATGTTTATTATAATTATGACTGATTGTATGATAAACATTTGTAGTTTATATTTTAAAACTGATATGCTGCTATTGTAAATTTTTAGTTTATAAATTTCTCCCTTTTTTTCAGTTTTGTCAGAATGTTTAAAATGTGTAAGAGACTTTCTTTTTTCTTCTGGAAATATATCAGGTGTACAGTAATTAACAATACTAACTATATTTACTGAAAATTTGTTTTAAATGCATCATATATTTTTTTTTAATTCTTAACCCACATTCACAAAATGATTATCAATTTTACAAGTAATACTGTAAATAAAGTTACACTGACATTTTTGGCATCCAGGTAGGTAAACATATCCTCACTTACACAGTTGATGCTAAACCAAAGTTACCAGTTTAATAAACTGAACATAACTGCACATTAGATTACAAGAAAATTAAAATAAGTTTTAACAACAAACTTTAACTGGTGAAAGAGTTCTTTACTTGAAAATGACAGATTCCATAACAATGCAAAACAAATCAAAAATTAACATTCAGTTAGTAAGTTCTTATTTAAATTTCACTTTAAGCATAAAGGATTCAACTTTAAAATTCAAGATGGATGTTATTAATCTTAAAATGACATCTTTTTGTTAACGCGGGTTCAAAATCAACACTTAAAAAAAAAATTACAGATTATTGGAATGTTTTCTAATTATTAAATACCTTTCTCATAGTCATTTCTGTATGACTGGAATCATAGAAAAAAAAAATCTCAAATGCTTTTATTCACACAGCTTAGTAAATCCATTTTTATTCCTTAGACAGTATTTGCTGAATAATGATAAAATAATTAAAATAAGGAACAAGAATATTTTCCTGTAATGAACACACACATTTTGTTGCTGTTTATAACATTATATCCATTTGCTAAAGTCATTGCATCTTTGATTTTTTTTTCACTTACGGTCTTCATTAAAGCAAAAAAAAAAAAAAAAAAAAAAAAAAAAAATTGGTTTGTTTATTAAAAATCTGTGTTTCTTCCTAAACAGTTATTGTGTGAGAGTGGTAAAAAAAAAAAATTGACTCTGGAAAATTACAAAATTGTGTAATATTTTATTTATTGTTACAAACGGGCAGAGTTCGCTGATCTTTGTCAGGAAGGATCACTTTGAGTAAATAAATCTTGTATATATTTGGTGTCCTGATTTCTCTTATTATTTCACGTGATACTTTAGTTTTTATAAAATTACTCATTCACTGTTCATAAACCTTTGAACGCGTTATTATTTTTCATGACATTTCTTTTCTGGACATTATCACCCATTAACATTTAAACTTTTCTTGATACCTTATCCCATTGACTTGTGAGGTCATATTCATTAATATATTTCATAATTATTTATTTAATAATATTTATTTTGCATGGGAGAATTTCTTGACCATCAGTATTAATGGGTTCAGAAAAAAATTGTTAATATGTAATATTCAAATTGACGTCATGTTGAGGTATGCACCTCACTGTGAAATCCTGCCTTTCACCATGCTCTAGTTTACTAATTTTGTCTGGTCGTTACCACTCAGTTTCTGGATTTAAAAATACCAAAGTCATTTATTTTATAGGGATTAGGTGGTTCAACAATAAGAACAAAATGATTATTTTTTTTGTTATTTCAGCCAGTGCTCTAATATGGCAAAAAAAAAATATATACAATAATAAAAAAATAATAATAATAATAATAATAATAATAATAATAAATTAAAATATCCTTCAAGATTTAAAATAATTAAAATATCCGACTAAAGATTAATTAATAAAGGGGAAGTAATTCAAACTAGTAATAATTGATGACATCGTGTTCACAGTCTAAGAACTATGCAAATTTCTGCAGAAATTTCGTCATATCAAAGCTCATCATCTCCTCCCAAGATGCGATCTCATCACCATCAATATCCAAAAATTTTAAAATCTGTAAAAATATAATTAATAAATCAAATTTGATCATAATAATAATAATAACAACAACAACAACAGTAATAAAAACAACAACAAATAAATAACTAAATACATACATAAATAAAAACTGTTAAAACG